>QLIY01003689.1:0-10955 GCA_003260075.1 Phallusia mammillata | reverse complement strand
ATTGTTGTCATCACAGCTTCCAACAAATCTATGCCTCTAGTTGTGCCTTTCATTGGGACAATGGCTGCAAGTTCTTCGGTAATTTCGAAATCGTCATCAACTCCTCGCACGAAGATTGCCAACTGAGCAGTAGACTTGACATCGGTGCTCTCGTCAAGCGCCAAAGAATACGATGAAAATTTTTGCGCTTTTGCAATTATTGTTTCTTCTATAGAATTTCCGAGCTCTTCAACACGACGAGTTATGGTCTGTCTTGACAGACTTATTTTGGCAAATGTCTCTTTCTTTTCCGGACATATGACATCAGCAACACAAACAATGCATTCCTTAACAAATTCTCCATCTGCAAATGACTTCGATTTTTTTGCTATTATTTCTGCCACCAAGTAGCTCGCTTTCACAACCGACTCCTGCTGCAAAGAAACTTTCGAAAAAAACATTTGCTGTCCACGAAGAACTTTTGTTAATTCTTTCACTTTATCTTTTCTAAATTCATTCTGATATTTATCATAAGTTGATGAATGTTTGCTGACGTAATGTCTCTTTATGTTGTATTCTTTGCATTCTGATACTGGTTGATTACATATCAGGCAAATTGGCTTATTATCGACATCTACAAAAAAGTAGTCACATGTCCACCTTTCTTGGAATATTCTGTTCGCGTTACTTCCTTTTCGTTTTCTATTTGACATAATCTATATCACTGCAGACTTCAGAAGAAATTTTACTGCTAAATACGTTATAACTGATATCACATATACCTCAACAAAGCAAGATATGTTGCTGACTGACTCTTGAAGCACGAATAAGATTGTTGACGTAACAATGTGGAAAATGTGATGCGTAACAATTGCATTGTGATGCAATAGAAGTAACTTGAACAGCTGTGTATTGCTCGATTATAAAGGGAAAAAGCAACCAATAAACACCGATTTCTCGGAATGTAAATACGCCATAAATTACGTAGCGATTAAGTTGNATGCTTTGAAAAGTATTGTGTTAAAATTTTTCTGTTCAGCTTCGTTTGGTTCGCGAGATATTGGGGTCTAAAGTGAACCCCTTGCATTGTTGCTGGAGCCTTTTTTTGCTGGTTGTCAGGATCGCGTACATGTCGGAAAGCAGCTTTCGCGCAGCATTTGATGAGGCAAATGTATTTGGTATATACACTGGCTGCAATATATATCTCTCAAAAAGGCAAAGTAGATACAAACCCAAAATACCACCTGAAATCGAAAGGGCTAAACTGGCCTAAAACATTCGTAAGTACCTCGGAGTTAAAATTCCTACCAACAGATGGGGTGGTAACCTGTTTACACTAAACTTTGAATCTGTAAGTAAGGAAATTCAAGCTGTAACAAAACCTTGTTTGGCAAGGTCCCTTTCCCTATTGGGTCGAATGATTATTATCAAACGTTGGCGTTACCCAAGCTATTTTACAAACTTAGTGTTTTGCCCGTAAACATACCTCGCCCCTTTTAACAAGAAATTAAAAGGAAACTATTCACCTTTTTATGGGGCTCAAACTGGGAGAGAGTAGCAAGGAATAAACTATGCTGTAAAATCGAAGAAGCAGGGATAGACATGATAGACGTGGAAGCCTACGTCAAATCAATACGTTTTTCTTGGGTACGAAAAATATTCGATACTGCTTACGTCTCGCTTGGGAAAAGCATTGAAACTAACATTACTTCTCTACATACCATGATATGCATCGCAGCCACCAATCTAAAACTAACCCATAAGCAAGTTCAAAAACTAACACCTTTAAGACGTTTTGGTCATCGGTCGACCTTTGGAAAGAATGCGTAACCCAATTTTGGCAGCAACCCACAATTTACAATTTCGGCATTCAGTTAGTTTAATTACGTGCAAGAAAGTTACAAAAGACAAAAGAGTTTATGTGTAGCTCACTTAATATAGAAAGGAAATACATGCCATCGTTTTAAATGCTGTAATTCATTCTTTGTTTTAGTGTGTCGTAGTGAGTAAAGATCTCTTACATTAAAAGCCGTTTAAACTGCGACAGTATCCGATTATAATCACTTCTAAAATATAGCCTGAAATGAACTTTGTTTAATACTGGTAATACTGGTAATCTCCGGCAAGGTGAATATTTTAGTGCAATTGTGTTACTACGATTTTTTCACCGAGCGAAATACACTCAACTCAACTCAACTCAATGACAGGTAGCTGTTAAGTAAGTTACGACATGATTTTTTTTTGTATTAAAACATAATAACAATAATAAACTGCTTTTGTTTGCTACGAGGGGTTTTTGCCCTGGGGGATTTTTGTCTAAATTGTCTGGGGCGAGTGAAAATTTGAAGCAGCGATTCTTAACCTTTTTTGTCTCGCTTGCCTCTTTATTTCCTAGATAAATGAAGATGAAATGTTTCCTTAGTTTGGTTAACAAGATACTTTTGTTGATCTGTTAATAAACAAATTCGGCCCTTTGTTACTGTGTTTTGCCGAAATGCCCTCCTGATTTTGTAAAAGCAATGTATCAGCTAAATCAGTTTTTAGTGTTATTGACTAGAATGTCCCCATAGTGTTTTTTTAATTCTAGCAATTGTTATGAACCTATTATACACTTGAACTTAATTTTGTATGTTGTCAGACTTGCTTAGGGCTGAAATTATAAAATTACTAGCTTTTGCCAACTCTTAAGACAAAACCTTTATTTAGATTTTCTTAAACTTTAGACTATGCTGGTTGACAGTTATGTATTAAGCGTTGCAGGTGTTTGTTGGTCGTCTTTGAATGTTTTTGTTTTATGCTTAAGTATTTTGAGTTCGAATTATGTTGCTCATAGTCTTATTTTGCAGTCGGTGTGTAGGATAGTCAGGTAGTCTGTATTTGAACAAAACTGTGAAATAAAATTTTATAACAGCTTGACTTACTAAAGTGCATGATCTAGGAGATACTTGCTCGTTGGTGCATTGTAAAGTATTTTAAATTTTTTTGTGACTTTAAGTTAGATTCAACCATTTTTCACCCTGTTACAGTTGTTTGTAGGGTGCTAATGAAGTCTTTTTTTAGCTTAATTGGCTTACCCAACAGCATCAAATATGTGTTAGAGCCCCTTAGTACCCCAGCTTGACACTTGATTCCCAAGGAAGTGATTGGTTTGCGTAGGTTCATGCGCGGTCTTCAAGTAACTGGTAATGCTACTCTCACAAATTAACAACGCAATATATTTGCGCTATTAACCTCACTAAGTTTATAGTTCAAACTGCTGCCTCAAGATTCCTTGGAGATGAACTCCAGAAAACACCACTTGTATAATCCGTTGATTACATTATTGGTTTATTTTGGTTATCAGCGACAGAAATGTTTCAAGAAGTCTTATTCAAATAGAATCGTAATTAAAGAGAAAACAGTAATTAGCAATTGACACCTAAGTACAAAAGAATCCTAAACTTGATTTAAATATTTAATAGTAGGCCTACAGGTAATGTTTCTCAAAGACGGTTAAGTATTAACTTGCAACTATATGTCTCAGTTCTAATTAATTAGACTTGTATATTCCGGTTAATTAATTATTTCTTCTCGGCCTAAGATGTTTAATGGCCACGGGTAGACTCGAGGTCAGGGCCGCCATTTTGTTTTGGCCGGCAATTAAGGGCCGCTGGCCCGCGCGCAGATTTCAGTTAAATTCGGCTAAGTCCGCGCGCCTCTATTTAAACTTAAACACTTAGTCATTTCTCCAGCCACTGTTAAATTTTCTAAGTCCCAGCGCTTCAAGTAAAACTCAAACACTTAATCATTTTTCCAGTCACTGTTAAAATTTCTAAGTCCAGCCACTTCAAGTTAAACTCAAACACTTTGTCATTTTTCCAGCTATCTAAGCTAACGCAGGTCTGCCTGTCTGCCTTTTCTTTAGCCCCTACCTGTCTAAACGTTAACATAAAAATGGCAGTTTGCCAAAAATCGCGGTTTATACAGGCAAGAGTGGGGGGATTCCCGAGCGCTGTGAGCGGTCAAGAGGAGCTCGGAGCCATTTTAGAGCGCGACGTATATATTCTATGACGTACGGGAAGTTAGTTTCTAGCCTGCTGTACGCGGCTGTGCTTTTGTTGTGGAAGAAGGTATACAAAAAGGCGGGTATTGGCGTGTTGCCGCTACAGGCTGGTTTATGGTTTAACTGCCATTTGTGTTTTTTGTTCTTACATTTCCTAAATAATAATTAAAAGGTTTTTGACCTGCTGTAATGTGTGACGTTTGCCAAAAACACTTTGTTGCACCAGCAGAACTAAGGTTATGTAAATACTTGTTGCAATAAAGCAAATATGCGCTGGCGTTATAAGCAAACAATAATCCATTGTGGTTCTGTTGTGACTAACAAACTTTGTGGATGGGCAATGTACCAAAGTTCACATGTCACCCCCCCCCCCCCCCCCCCCCCCCCCCCCCCCCCCCCCCCCCCCCCCCCCCCCCCCCCCCCCCCCCCCCCCCCCCCCCCCCCCCCCAAAGAAGAGTGTTAAGTTACACTTTGCTTTAAAAGTCACTGACACAGCAGCAGGCAAGTTCATAGATTAGGTGTGGAAGTCTTGTAGATTTTTTCAAGTTTCATGATTTTGAAAAATTGTGTTTGATTGGTGTTGTAAAATGTGCCCATTTTTGTGTTACTGTTCCACAATCAAGTTAAGAATGATTTGTTGCACCTGTGCCAATTTGTCAGTGGTGGAGATATTAGTTGGTGTATCTGCTCTCTTTTACTTAATGTTAGTGGTGATGAACAAACAGTTTTTAAGTTTGGTAGGAATTCTAGGAAAGCATTACCTGCTTTTACCAATTTACCAAAATTGTTTTCCAAAAATCTAAAAATGATTCCATCACATTAATATCGAGCAAAAACAACTAGGCTGTTTGTGATTGTCTGTAATATTATTTTAGTTTTTCTAGTTTTTTTTTCAAAGCGCAACTGTTTCAAACCAGGCTGGATACACAAATAGCCTGATTGAGACTAAAAACTAAATTGTCAGGGAATTGGGAGTATCTGTTTCGTATTGTTTATTTTATCAACTTTAGCACAGTGTATTGATTAAAGGCGTTTTCAAACAAAAACCAAATGCAGGCGCCGAGCACCGCGTGCAATTGAAGAATATTAACGAGTTCTTTGTGCTATGATGCTCCTCGAGAGCGAATTTGATGCATTTATCAGCCAGACAACATTTAGCAATGAGCTGACAAGTAACGTGTAGATTGGAAAACAGTGCTCCAACCGACTCTGACGTGACACCTAGCAGACGACAGCACGAATAGATCGCGATAGCCCATTCGACAAACAAACGTGACAGATACATTTTACTATTTTGTTTCCTGAGCAAGGTTCGCTCTAGTGCACAATCCAGCAAAGGGGTTTCCAACCCTTTTTGACGCGACACAAATATTCTTCGAAAGTATGTTTTCGCGACCCATGGACATGCACTCTTACTATGTTGGTTTTATTTTGTCTGCAAATCGAGAAAGATTTTCGAAAATTACTACGGCAGTTTATAAAACCAAGAAATCAAACAAATATTATTCGTTTTTTTTTTGACCAAACATTTTCATTTAGCCCGAACTTTAGAGCTGATGTAAAGCATTATCAGCCAGACAACCCTCAACAGTAAGCTAACTTATGACTTATGACATCGCAAACAAAATAACCACTTTTACACCAAGTTGTCATGACATTATAATTGGGAAACAATTTAAAGCCTTGGTAAATAAAAGAGTGTCGTGTTGAAACAAAGTCAAAAAATAGATGCTCATATTTTCTCAAAAATAGGCGACCCAGCAGAAATATTCAGGTGACCTATTATTGGGTGGAAAACAAACTCGGTCTATTCGAAACCATTAAAGATTGATCGGTTTGTTGACTTTACGTGTTGCACTGCATGTACCGCTTAATCGCGAGCTCTTCGGCCCATTTGTTTGCAACGGGCGACACGACACAGAACCGTCTCCGTGTGAGCTAAGATCGCTTTCTGCTTCTTCTATCGGACCAGTGCTTTTGCATTTAAATAACCAATTATGGACGCTATTGAGTCTCTGGGAGAACAAACTATATCAAAGAAATGTTGAATGTTGAAAAACAAAACGGAAATTTTACGAATAAAAATAACACTTCGCACGTCTTGTTGTTGAGTTGTTCTGTCTACAACCAGTTTCTTGTATCCAAAAAAAAAACAATTTTATAATGTTGCCATACCATATTTCGGTATTGTTAGATAAACTTGCTGGGATTTGCCAGTAGTAAATTTTATTATCTGTCTGTGATGTTACCCTATTTTAATCAGCACAGTTCAAGGGCAGGTTCGCGTATCGCAAATATTCGTAATTATTCCTAAATTAAAATCTCGTAAATTAAAAATTGTGTTGAGTTGAGTTTAATTCGCCGGGTGAAGCTAATCGTAACAGTGCAATTGAACTAAAATATTCACCAAGTCGGAATCAGCTGTTCAACGTTGGGACGTTATAATGCGCATCAAAGTTGAGGGCAAAATTGGTGGGCAGACGGTAAACGCTCTACAGCTACACGGTTACTACAAGCGTTATGTCACATTGGAAAATCGCATTGAGAATCACATTGGAGGGTGCAAATGGAACGAATGCAATTGTGGGTGAATATTGTTAGTGGAACTGTCTATCGTACTTCATACTTATACAATCACTTTTACTGTGGAAAGTTTCGAACACTTTCGAACAAAACACGTTTTTCCCCGCAAACCAGGGTCAATGCCTTAACTGCACTTTTGGACTTTTACTGCTTACGTGAGTTGTTTTTCACTCTTTGTTTGTCGGTTTTACGGCGCTAAGTCCAATTCATCATGTGTTTCAACAAGATCAATATAGGCCTACTTAATTCAGGCGCAAGCAATAAATTGCTGTGATGGTGTTTTCACTATGTCGAAACGTTTTTTGGTGTAACTAAGTTCTTTTGCCTAATTTTATTCCACAATAAAAGATATATTGTTCTTTAATTTATATGATCAGCAATAACCTTTTCCTGCCACATTTCCTGCCTTGTGTCAATATTCTTGTTACTAATTCCCCCCCCCCCCCCCCCCCCCCCCCCCCCCCCCCCCCCCCCCCCCCCCCCCCCCCCCCCCCCCCCCAACTTAATTCTCATAAAATTTTGAATTTTTTTTTACTAAACTCCGTAATCTTCACAACCTTTTCCAGCTCACGGCCCACTTTAAAAAAATTTTGAGGGGGGCGGATCACCGATTATTGTTGCGACAAAACCACAACAGAAAAAGAACAAAAGTTAAGAAAAAATAATAATAACGGCACAAGCAATATTTTTGTTAATGTAAAGCCTGAGCTTGCTCATTTTATACGATGATATTAAGTCGAAATTTAATGGCAGACAAGTTCACACGCAATGCAGAATTTAGTGTAACAGTGTAAAACTGTTTCGTGTAGTGTTGTGATGCGACAATTGCAGTTTGTTATAAAGCTTTATTTAACGTGAAATCTGATGCACCTTTCATAGTATATAATATTATATTTTAGAGAAATATTATTAAACTTGAAAGTACGTTCTCACGAACTGTGTAACTTTTTTAACTTCTATATTGGTATAGTAATAGTTTGAAACGCGTCCCACCAGAAAGAACGTTGCGGCCCACCGGTTGGGAAGCGCTGGTCTAAACCACAGCAGCAATTTAATGAGTGATGCGTAGTTATTATGGGTCCCCTTCCTCCTTATGGGTCCCCTTCCATATTGTTTTTGTCCGTATTTTTTTTTCTGTCTAACGCGTGTTTGTTATACGCGTTTGGTCAAGAAAGAGTGCTTCGAATTTATTGAAATTTACACAGATGTCAGTTATTTATCTATATTTGATCCTCCTGAAGTTTGACTTCTAGTGACCCAAGGGTTCACCCACAGGCCCCCAAAACGTAAAATTTTTGATACGGCTGAACTGACTAAAGTACACATCATCTAGGTCCTAGAACACTGGTTTGTTGAAGCGCGTTTGGGCAAGAAAGAGTGCTTTAAATTCATTCAAATTTACAAAGATGTTAGCTATTGGGTTTAAGGGGTGAAACTGGGTAAATCATTTGATCCTCCTGAAGTTTGACCCCGAATGACCCAGCGGTTTGCCCACAGGCCACCAAAACGTAAACAGCAAAGTACATCATCTAGGAGTTTCATGAATCGTTGGTTGATGCAATGTAAGGTTTTCTAAAAACATTTTGTAACTGTTTATTGGATTCACCCATTTTCACCCCTTTAACCCCGAAATAATCGGTTTTAGTTTTTCCAGTTTTTAGGTCAGAAATGCAAGCTCGTCATATGTGCTAAATTTTAATAGAAAATGTTAGCAGTGGGTTACTGATTTAGTGTTCAAAATTTTGGGTCAATAGCCAAATGGTTACCTTTAGGCTACAGCCCATAATATGTGTACACTGGAAAGCTAATAGACATAATTCACTGGTTTACAACTGCGGCCATTTAATGAACAGCGGAAGTTCGCTGTTTGACCCGTGAGACGCGTGGATGAGCGTTTTACGAGGCAGTCGTTTTTGATGATTAGACATCAGCGCAGTAATTCTATGCTGTTTTTTTAAGTTAGCACGCGTGTTTTTAGCAAAGGTTTTATATCTTAGCAGTGATTAAAACAATACTTCGGTGTTTAACATTACAGGCAAACGTTGTTGATTAACATGAAAGTAAAAAACTAGACGTTTTGATAAAGACGCAATAAAATGTCGTTAAACGGTCATTGACAAATTGACCACCTTGTGACGAATTTGAAAACCTTTTTATCATGACTAATTCGCATTAACATGTGTGTTGGAACCCATTTTGTTTTTGTGTGTACAGTAAACTGATAAATAGGGTACACTACATATAAAATGGAAATATATAGAAAAGCCACCTTTCTGGTTTTTGCGTAATTTTAATGTAACGAGGTCTCAGCTACATGCATAAACTTTCTTTCGCTAGCATTAAGTGTTGTACGTATATTGCTTGGTGTGACGCAGGGGTGCATAAGTTTTGCGGTGGTGAACGTGTGTATTAAAATGTATGTACTAGCGGCCGTGACAAAAATCAAACTATTTTGCCGAATGTTTTCATTTTGAAGCTGCTGTGAACCGATTTGGGGGGACTGGAAAGAGTATTACCAGCCTCGTAGTCATATGCAGATATTTGTCCCCTATTGAGTGCAAACAATGCGAAAAAGGTCGTACCACAGCACGCGTCACAATATAGATCATGGCGTCATAAATAGTTAGGATTATTTGTCAGACTGGCGTTCAGCTCAATCCTTGCATCAAGTTAGAAATCAATCTGGGCTTTTTAGGCGCCATTACATCGTAAACACATGACAAAAACCTATTCCTTTACATTAGTAATTTTGAAACAAAAACAAGCAGGGTACCCCCCCCCCCCCCCCCCCCCCCCCCCCCCCCCCCCCCCCCCCCCCCCCCCCCCCCCCCCCCCCCCCCCCCCCCCCCCCCCCCCCCCAGAGAAAGTGGCATAGTAGCGAGGGTGGCATAATAGCGAGAGTTGTTTGTAAAAATAGCCTTGTGACGTGACGATGTACTGTAATACCACGTTGTGTTGTACGATTATAATTTATTAGAGTATACATTATAAGACAAAGTATACAGTATATATTATTGCAAAAATACGGATAGATCGTGCCTAGAACAAACAAGATCTGTTAGTTTTGTCGTGACACAAGCACAGAGCGGCGTTTACATAACTCGCTGCAAATCGGTGAAACCTCTTAACATGAGCACGTTTGTTTAATCAACTATTTGTTTTTCATTTTTTCTCTGTTTTATCATGAGCTCAAACCCAAAGTTGTCAGAACTCAGAAGGTCCAATTTTTCAATCCACAACCAGACCGTTAATACAGTAACACAGTACTCCCAAGTGTNGTGTCATAGTATCAAGGGTAAGGGGTGGCATAGTAAATATATTTTCTATTGAATTTAGTTGGTGACGATCAAAAGTGGTATAGTAGGGTGGCATAATAGCATGGTGGCATAGTATCGAAGTTTGACTGTAGTAAATATATGAATTTTGGGTTTTCAAAACCTCCTTTGAACAGATTGATGTTCTTGTCCACGCTGTTTAATGAGTGCCAAATAACGTGTTTTATTAAAGTTGCTCCTACTAAAAGAAAGGGACGAAAACTATTCAAATCGAATAACTATCCAAACCTTTAATCTTGCTTCCAAAAACTTTTAGGGACTTGCCTTGACTCGAACCGCTAATGACTTGACTTGACTTGACTTGAGACTCGAATCCCTTTTGACTTGTCTTGAGAATCGAACCTCATATGACTTGACTCGACTTGAGACTCGAACCCCTTCTGACTTGACTAGACTTGAGACTCGAACCCTTTTTGACTTGACTTGAGACTCGACTAATAGGACTCGTTACCCAACCCTGTATTCAGAATACTGATAAATTTGTTTAAGACACCTTTTTTGAATGGTTTTATATTTCCCTCGCCGTGACCGGCTCCAGCGCAATCAGGCGAAATTCCATCGTCCAGTTCGCGATAAATTGGGCTGGCGAACTAACTTTCTTTTTCCGGAGTCGACTGACGCTAGCGTGCATGCAATAAGTGGGTTAGGTTACTTTGCATATTCGTCTGAGGTGAACTGGTCTTCTGAAGACAGCTCAGCATAACTAGCTAGAATTGCATCCACATTCAATAAATTAGACGGTTGAGGGTCATCGAATGTATTTGATAAATCCGAAAACGAAATAGCATTTTCCACAACGCCCATCGTTGACATACCTAGATACAGATCAGTTGATTTCTTAAACAGCAATTAACAATAGATACGACAAAGAAATCAAAAGGAAAGAAACCGTTAACCTGTATTGGATCTCCAAACTAAAACTAAACTAAATATTAACTATGATTAATATAAACGCCAACGTTGTGCTCATACAGTAAAGGCGCTATGAACTATTCTGTCTTTCCTTTAACCTTTAT
>QLIY01003688.1:0-10959 GCA_003260075.1 Phallusia mammillata | reverse complement strand
AGTTAGCGCAGCAGCCTTATGATCACAAGGTCATGGGTTCTAATCCTATCTCCGTCGCTTGTGTTTCCCTGAGCAAGAAACTTAAGCGGCATTGCTCCAACGCAGTGGTTCCCGATGGGCGGAACTTAATTGAAGTCACTGACTGTCAAAAACAAAAAAAATTAAATAAAATAAAATATAACTCAGCGGACTTGCAATAAAACAGGCAGCTCGAGGGTCTCATTGTGAGCATAACACATTCAGGGGTTGCCTGCCCACCGAGGATAAAAATTAAACAAACAAACCTACAGTATCATTCAGTACAGCGGGAGGCAAGCAGATAGAAACATTTTTTTGCATCTTTACAACGCTACTTCGGCAATGCAGTGCTTTTGTTCAACAACATCACTTTGTCTTTTACAGAAGTGAGTCCCAAAGCAGGTTTTCATTCCGCAAAGGAGTTATGACGTGAGCAGTCCAAAGTCACACCAGAAGCGTTCATTTAGTCCCTGCACAACATATACATACAGTTTTGACGACCTGGCATGGCATGGTATTGACAAAAGTAGTAATGATCTATTCTATGTAATGCTGTAGTATTTGTTTTCGCATTATAGTTGTTTCGTTTTCACATTTTACACCATGCCTTGTTTCAGACATGGTGGTTACCGTTATGTTCTTACACCATGTTAAATTTTTAAATTTTTGTGCTTACATCATAACATGGATGTCACCTTCATGCCCTTCCACCTGAGTTAAATTTCTGACAGCTTCCACACGTTTATTGCTGTTTTTGTGTAAACCACCTTTTGACCGCCACATCCACTAAGGACAGCCAGCAGCTAAACAAAATATATTTCAACGTTAAATTGCATTTTAGGCAGTAAGGCATTTAACCACTGATTTTGCACATTGTAAATATATAATTCAGGACCAGTGAACTAAAATACACTAAACCTCAGTTAATGTGGACCCATTTAAAGCAAAAATTTGTCTTACATAGGCCAAGATCCAGATTAACTGATGTCGCTTATTTGAGGCCTTACCACATTACAAATCATTTGTACCTCAAGTTTTGTCCGAATTAGGTGAGAATCTGTCTTAACCAAATCCGGTTTAACGGAGGTTTACTGAAAAAGACATTAAAAGTACAAGGTAGAATTCAACAAGTCTTTCAAACACTCATAAACACAAACAATAAAAACTGAAACTTGTTTACTTTTTTATGTAGAGAGTGTATATAAAATATATTATAGATTTCTGGCTGTTTTGTAAATGTTAATTTAAGAAAATCATAAAGTAAATCATGAGTCAAACTGTAAAGTCACCATGTCCAATTTGAACCCAACAGGTTATACAAAATCACCTAAAACTTTTAATATTTTGCCCAAAAACCGTAATATAATAATCATATCACTTCAAGAATAATATTGAAAATATTATTATTAAAACAAATATATGTATAAATGCTATTGATGCCAGGCATAATATATGTGCAGTCTATAGGGCTCTTCTGGCAATTGTATTTGTATCATATACATTGTATACTGCAAGAAGAGCTCTAAAAACTCAAAAAAATGTATAGCTGAAATTTACAAGGATTTTGAAAATATAAAGCTCTTCTATATTTCTAAAATAATTGGGCTTCCAGAAATTGTTAAATTGGGCTTTGTTTATTTTTAAAGAAACAGGAACAAAAACTAATTTTAAATTACATTATCTACTAGTGCTAAAACTTGCCAGCAGTTGATGTCAAGGCTTATGTTGTTAGTACTGGCATGTTAACTACTGGCATTAGTATAGAAACTACCACGAATTAGTGTTAAAACTAAAATCTAAAAACTCTTAAATGAACAAATCATGAAAGAACAAGAATGGCACAAAAGAGTCAAATATAACAGTTCAATAACAATAAGACCATAAAGCATTAATCTCTGTGTAATATGAACAGCATTAAAATTATCAATAGTGTCTTAAAGTGAGGCCCAAATCAGGGGCGGGAAACTCATGGCAAGGGCCATATCTGCACACACTTGATTATCCCCCCCCCCCCCCCCCCCCCCCCCCCCCCCCCCCCCCCCCCCCCCCCCCCCCCCCCCCCCCCCCCCCCCCCCCTGGGGGCAGATCAGTCTGTATAGTTCAAGTTCGGCAGCTGCATAAGTAATTTTTTTCATTTTTTTACAGCCATTTTTAGTACTGTCCAGGGAAATTTAGGAATAAGTCCTGTCTGGTCCATTATCATCTGCAAGGTGCCCCTAAAAATGGTCCTGCAGGCCTCAGAAATTATCAGGAACTGTTATATTCTGCAGACAGGGAGAGAGTATTTTTTTGCATATATTTACACATAATCACATGCTATCAAAAGCAAAAACATTAGTTGTTATGTTTTAAATTTGTTTGAGACAGTATAGCAATTACTTGGCGTTGGCAACCTACTTTCAATTCAATCTCCATTTGTATTATAAAGTCAAAACGTTTTTATAAAGTATTTTTATTCTGTATTTAAAAATCAAGTTTTATTAGGCCTGTGAAACGTAAAAGCAAAATAAACTAACCAGTAACCACATAATAATAATAAACCAAAAACTACCATTTTAGCATCCATGTTTTTATTTGGAACGCACAAGCTTCATGCAGGCATACAGCTTAATGTACAGCAAATCCCATTTACATAACAATGTCTTTGTTTCGCTAAAATGGTCATCACATTCATTGCTAGTTCATTCCTGACACAGGCCGTTAGATTGCAGTTTATGTTTAGTTTGGTAAAACAAATCAAAGTTTTAGCGATTTTATACTTTCGCGCAATTTCCACGCATGATTGGTTTTCTAGCAATACACTTTCAATCGAAACAAAATTCGTTGCCATAAAAAACCTTTTGTGAAAATCGGGGAGTCGAACCGCTTGTCATATGGGTTCAGGTTCGGTTCGGGTTCACTTGGTTTTGTTTTTAAGGGTTCGGGTTCGGTTCAGGTTTTTAAAAATGTATATTTTCGGGTTCGGGTTTTGTTCCGGTTCGGGCAAATTATCCGGTCCGAACCGGTTTGCGGTTTTTAAACCGGTTCAAATTTTTATTCATGTCAATTTAACTCTAACCATCATCTACCTGGCTATATCAAACTCCAAAAGAATTTTGCCCGTGCACTGTAATTTTTGACACGCCCTATAAGTGTTATCTCGCGTATTAGTTTTGAATAAAATCACAACATATAAAACAGACTGCATTTTTTACTGGTTCGGTTCTGGTTCGGGTCCAACGCCAAACAAAATATGGGGTTCAACTCCGGTTCGGGTTTTTAGAAAATCGTAATTAGCTGTTCGGGTTCGGTTCGGGTTCGACTCCCTGGTGAAAATCGTTAAAAAGAGTAGGCTATGTACTGTGTAACTAAACAGTTAAAATGCAAATAACACCAACAAGCGAGTTTTCATAGCTGCACAATATGACAATTTTAAATCAGATAATAAAATCAAAAGCAAGTAAAGTAAATTTAAATCTAATAAGTGTCTGTTGTTGCCAAATGGAAGTGTAGTTATCAGTTTATTCGCTATTGGAATCGAGGAGGTCCATCCAGTCCAAACGGATCTCCTGCAGAGAAAACAGATTTGTGTGAGATTTAAAGGATAACATATTGCGTTAAACGATTTGTGACAGTAGCATGACAATAAATAGTCTAGCGCAGGCCTGTCAAACTCGCGGCCAGCGAAGCCCCCCAATGCGGCCCACGAACAGTCAACCACAATTGTAGTATTTTGACAGATTTTTATCTGATATAATAAATTTTTCTAACTGTTTAAAGTGAAACCTATTATTTAAACAGACGTTTACCAAAATTTAATTTATATGTACAAATTCATATGTTATAAATAAAAACGATAGTAATTAAACCGTTCCTCAAAGTTTCAGTCAAGGGTGTGCAACCTGCGACCGTACGTTCAAATTTAAATATATGTACTGGTGGCCGTGATGTAATTAAAACTCCTTTGCCAAAACTTTTGATTTTCAAACTGCCCGAAACAAATTTTGTGTTACTGAAAAGAGATCACCAGCTTAGCAGCCATATGCGTCAGACTTTTTGCAGCCTTTTGTGTGCAAACTATGCGAAAAAACAGGTACGAAAGCGTCACAATATAGATTATGACGTAATAAACAGTTAAAACTGATCTTCACATTCTGTAGCTCAAACTATGCATCAAGTTGAAAAATAATCTGGGCTTATGGGGCGTCAATAGATTGCATATGAATGATACAAACCTTTTTTCTACATCCGTAATTTAGAACAAAAACCAGCAGATATATGGCGGCTGTTGGTGAAATAAGGATCTGCAATGCTTCCGTCAGAGCGAAAAGGTTGGTTAAGTGTATAAAACTAGATTAAAAATCACATGCGGCCCTCGGCATAATTTCCAAACTGCAATGTGACCCCCGAACCCCACGAGTTTGACACCCCTGGTCTAGCGTACTTTGACGCAAAAAAATCCGAGAGAAAATTGCCTACAGCAAACGTATTACTTATAATTTTTAATTTATCGCAGAATTGGACATTACTTAAATCATCGAGGCAAGGCCGGTTCCCGCCGCAAGGTTCACTTTGTACGGAAGCTCCAGTGCAGGTCTTACTCAGACCCGAACAAACCCGTGTCCTTGTTCGAAACCTTGGGCAAATGCTACTGCAAGACGACCAGCTTTTCCAAGACAACCAACTTCCATCTGCGCTCATTTAAAACCAAATGTTTTAATAAAAAGTTGGCACAAAAGCTTGGAGTTTGTCTGTTTGTGGTGAGTTCGGGTCTGAGTATACATGCCAGCCCTCTAATATAACACTTTATTGTTCTACGATTTGACGGGGTACCAGTCGCAGCTGTAAGTCAGGCAGTGTTTTTCGGGTCAGATTAAGGCTTAAGGTTTTCGTAAAAGCGAGCCAAATTTGGGAGAGTTCTACATATGCCACATTTGCATCGTAAATATTTTTCCTTTTTACAAATTTCATGTCTAATTTCAAGTTTTAAAAAGGTCTGGCCTTTAACTTGGGCCCACTTAGCCTTTAATTCTGTTACAACTATTACCTAGACAACACATTTTTATGGCTACTTTGTATGACGCACGTAACCTATCCGTGATATTAGCTGTAAAGATGACGTGTTTTTTAAATGTCATGTCAAAAGTGCAATTAAATCTTTAGCAACAACGTTGTTTTAATACTATAAGCAGGGTTGCCATACCGTCCTTATTTCTAAGATTTGTCCTTATTTTGAAAGGCTATGTCTTAGAAAAGTTTATTGTCCTTATTTCTAAGAATTGTCCTTATTTTTGAGTCCTTCTTTTGTGTTATTTTCAATAATTACCGGTAAAATTTCTGCTACAAATGTAAGTAAACCTAGACCTGAGCTGTTGTGCGATGCACTTAGTATTTTCCACGAACAAGAAGTGACTGAAACAGATTGTTTCTGCCCAAATATTGCATATGATATGCCACGGCACGTAAAAATGCAAAGATTTGTTCAAAAACGTTTGTTTTGTTTCGTATGAAAATTTAATTTTTCGGTTGTCCTTATTTTTGGTTTCAAGTCGATGGCAACCCTGACTATAAGGCTCGACGTGGAATATTTGCAACACCAACCACGTGGAGGCATTGCACCTTTAACGTTTTGTTTGCTTATATTCAAGCCAGACTAATAGACAGCAAATAAGTTGGTTAAAAAACTAAAGTGTTTTTGATAAACAAGTATCCAGCAGTTCGAGTTGTAAGAATCAGTTCTGAGTTGGTCATGTGCCCTATTTTACAAAAATCAAATGAAATTTGGGATACTTACACACTGTTTTCTCCAAACGATCCAGACGAGCTGCAAATTAAATGTACCATAATCAGTTTTCAGCAAGATTATTTGTAAGTAAAATGCAAACCTACATTTAATTGCCTTCAGCTGACTGGCATCCACAACTCCAGTAGCGCCCTTGGATCCAGGCGGACCCTTGGGTCCAAGAGCGCCCTTAATACCCCCGGGGCCCACAGGACCTTGCGAACCTTTTGCTCCACGAGATCCTGTGGCACCTTTGCTCCCAACGCCTCCCTGCGATCCACGTTGACCTTTTTGACCTTTTGTGCCTTGCGCACCAGAACCTCCAGTACTACCGGGGCTGCCCTTGCTTCCAGCTTGACCTTTGGGTCCAATTGGTCCCTTTCCGCCTTGAGCTCCACGCGCACCTTTAGAACCTTGCGAACCTCTGGCTCCAGCCGCACCTTTGGTACCCACTGCATTTACCCCAGGGGGTCCAGTTGATCCAAGCTGGCCCTTTTCGCCTTTCTTGCCATCTGGTCCTTTTGGGCCTGCAGCACCAGTTTCCCCTTTAATTCCTTGGGCTCCGGGTTCACCTTTTGACCCCGACTCCCCTGCTGGGCCCATTTTTCCTGGAAGGCCCCTTTGTTTAGGTTCACCCTGGTGGCTTGGGTTAAAATTACGAATCATAAAACTGTCGACGTTTTTTGAGCCAACTGTGCAAGTAAGGAAATTGTCCGGTTCTTGACCTGAAGTTGATTGACAGAGATACAAAAGAAGAAAGGGCAAAGTGATCCAAAAGAGCCGCATCTTTTCAAAATCCATTGTTAAAACAGTTGCCAAGTTACCAACTACGTTAGCTATAGGTATCGGGGGGCAAAAACAATTAAATATCACAAATAATGAACCAACAAGAAAAGTTGAAAATACTAAAGCAATCTTTATTTTTTTACTTCGGCGCCGTAGGGCAAAGAAGGTAAAAAGTTGTCCACAAAAAGATCAAAATCGCAAAATAAAGGTCATGCAGCTTTACACCTTTTAAACAAAAAACTGTTCCTTTACATAAATCTTCCTGAACCAAAACGTGTGCTCAATATACAGACGATTTAAGTTACGGATAATCATAGTAAACTAAAACAAATAGAATGTGTCTGAATAAGACCTGAGGATGCCATTATATCGACGAAATCCATATTATTTATGTTGCATTGCAAAACGAAAAACACAGACCGAGTCTGTGGTACTAAAGGTTTGAGTTTGCTACCTTTTTAACTAATGGGTCTTGAACTGGTTGAGAGGTGTGAGACATTTATCGCGAACGCGCTACAAACATAATTAGACGTTCATTTAGCACAAGTTGTCTGTATACTTTGTTGTGCACCGAACACGCTTGCATTGAGTTAACAAGTAATTCTATTTCGCAAGTAATTCTTGGCCCATTGTTAGATTGCAGAAAATAACAAACTGATAATTAATGGAGTCTCTTCCTGGCACTAGTGCTAGAGCTGTATCAAAGTATTTTAGCGGGCCACTGTTTAATTAAAAATTTCAAACCTCTAATAACTATCTTTTCTCTGCAAAAGGCTTAACTCTATTTTTTCTCGTTCTACAACTTAGCAGATAAAGTACACAACTAAAACATATAAAATTTTTAAGCAAACCCAGCCGTATCAAACGCCTTTTCAACTACTTGCAACGTGAAAAGCCAAGTTAAACCGAAAAAGACCTAAAGGCGTATGATTCATAATTGGTGGCCTTCGGCAATTTTGCCAAGTTTTTACAGCTGTGTAAAACGTGGCGAAATATTTGTATCATAATTTATAAAAGCCAACTGCAAACAACGTTTGGAAGTTATTTAGCAAAAAATGAAATTTAAAATATTTCAACCAGCGGAGCAGCTAATAAGATTTTTTTTTCGTTTTCTTGAACAGTTTTTTTTTCTGTTTGTGTTTAAACCTCGTGAATTACCCTTTTGACAAAACCCACGAGAGAATACATCTTTTTGGGGCCTTAAAACATGTTTTTACACAATTTTGTTAAACTTATTCGGATTGCTGTTATGCTGTGCTGTGTTAAAACATTGTCAAAAAATACAACAGAAACGAGGTTTGTGTATTCAATATACTTTGCTTGGTACAGGCAGTGCAGTCCATTTCCTAAGGCAAATCTTGCCAGTAGGTGTCTCGCAAGAGTAAAAATTTACCCAATTCCCTCATGGAAAGATTCCACTTCGTACATCTGCTACATCTTGCTTAGCAGGGTTTTAAAAGATCGCACATGCAAAGAATCAATTGGTTTTAGATAAGAAACCGTGTGAATTGCTTATCTTGCATTGGGCAACACGGTTTTGTTTTATTTAGTTTTCCGTTCCTTAAACAAGACATTAACTTGATTTGTATTTGTGTCTGCTTTGAAAAATATCCAGTCAAGTTTTTTTCAGTTGGTGAAACAAGACATAGTGACATAATTAAACTAAAACAATCACCAAGTCGGAAATAGCTGCGCAACGTTGAAACGTTATGGAGCGCAAAACAGTAAAGGTCACAAGAGAGTGAAATGGTACAATTACCATACGTGTTATAAACAGCAGTTGATGGTATGTATTTTTCTTTTTTCATACGTTGTCAACCCAGCAAGCAAAATAAAAACGTTTAACTCCTTAATAAACATGTTTTGAAAAAATACCACGGTTTTGCCGCATCAGAAAAACGGCCAAACGGAAAAAACGAGCATTTTACGACCCACTAGCAATTAACCTGAACGAGTAAAAACCACATGACGAATCGCATATAATTATGTTGTTTTTAACAGAACAATTAAGTACATTCGGAAAAATCCTTTTTGCTGTGAAACATTTCATCATAAAACGAAGCATGACATGATGAAAAATTTCGCAAAATCGAATTAAGGATTCGTTTTGATAAAATCTAGAGAATAAAGCTCTCTCGATTTGCTTTAGTAAGTTTACGAAAGAGTAGAGTGCATATAACCGTGATAGAACAAGCTTGCAGTAAGTTATATGCAGTTATCTCAATTGTTTGCACTATTATTAAGGCCTTAAGGCATAGCATGTAAATGGCTGTGAAATTATTTATATTTATATTATTTATATTCAGCGTTTTTCATGGCAGTCATGCGAGTTTGTGTAGTTATATTATCTAGCGAGCAGCAAGACGGTAGCCTATTTATCGACATCAGCAGACGTTTTGCAAGCGTAAATTCCTTCATCACGAAACTGAAAGCATTTGTAAGGGTTAATATGCAAAATGCATGGCTGTACAAACGAATTGCCTTAGTTCGTTTTTTTTTCTTGGCTTACAGCACAAGAGAAAGGAAACTGATAAGTTTTGCATGCATCCGTTGTAACGCTTGAGGAAATGGTTTTCCTATTCTGCAATATGCTAGGGAATGTCTTTTAGGCGTAAGTTTTGTGTAACAGTATGGCATGTGAGGCAGTTTTGCGTCGAAGTGGTAAAGTTCTGCATCTTAGCAGCTTATAGGTGTTGATTAAGGTGCCTTTCAACAATAATTAAAATTCATTGTGTCAAAGGCCTATACAGAAAATATGGAAATTATAAATTTGACGTACTTTAGAAATAGTTATTTTGCTAGCATGGAATGGCTAAACAAAATTTGCAAGCATTTTTTCATTAACCGACCTTGCAATGCAAATGCACGTACTGCTTAAAATTGCGCTGCAGCATTTCTGAAAGCAGCCAACACCTACTTTCAGAGAACCCCTATCGCGTCTGAGAATTGTAGTACTTGGAAAACTGTTCAGGCCAATTTACTGCCAATAATTTCACATATTTACCAAAAAACATTGCCAGGGGTACAAACTGGTAAAAAACACATTCAGATTGTAAAAATTTGATGAGCATTTCTGATATTAATCACTGCTGGAAAAAGAGAGAATCAATCGCGCCAAAATCAGTTTATCCAATGCTGTGTGGCTTTGATTATTTCTTAAATCAAATAAAACTAAAGGAAAATTCGCAAAATGTAAGATCTGGTTGAAAAATGATCACACCAAGGCACATTCTAAGTGAAATAATACGCATTAACGCATATTAACGGGAAAGAAAAGGCAAAACTGAGGGAGGAAATCTGCCCTTTTTCTTTCCTGAAATGCCACGGTCCAGCAGTTCGTTGCGACTATATAAGCAGGCGAGTCCATGCTTCGGCCCTCTCAGTTACTGCTCGCAAGCAAGCATGGTTGTACGAGGCTGTTTACGGCTTTTTTGGCAAAAGTTTAGGTGTTTTATGTTGTGGAAATGGTTAAAAATGATCAATAATTCAGTATTAGTGTTAGTTGGACGATTTTTATTTTGCTAAATATGATTTTTGGGCGTGTCAAAAGAAAAGGTGACTTGGGTATTTTTTTGTGCTGAGTCACTAAGGTAACCATGTGCTTCTGCGCGGGAAAGTGTGAAACAGCTGATTGTTATTTAAATGCAACTTGTGAATCTTTTAAACTTACAAATATAGGTTTAAACTATCCAAAACTTTGTCCGTTATGTCCAGCAATGTTTAGATTATTGTTTATCGATTTACTATTTAGTACAAAACTACTAGTGTCTTTTAAATAATACTTTACTTGGCCAACATAATAAGGCTTTTTTTTTGTTCAGCTATCTTAGGGTGTTTTTATTTATTTCGGTGAATTTTATTCATACACATTCCCAAATGGAGGTCAATGGTATCAACGGAAATGGCATCAATGGTCACCATGCTGATGAAACATTTCTTTTTACATCTGAGTCTGTCGGTGAAGGCCATCCAGGTATGATAAGCAAAATACAAACTAATGGCATTGCTAGAATATATATCTAGGTTTATTTGTAGCTGTAATTGTGTTTAAACCAAGACAAAGATATGCTCAAAATACTGACCCCCCCCCCAAAATGCACAACATTTTTGATAAGTGGTGAAAAGTATCAGTTTTATTTAAATAATTAAAAAATCTAGGACATACTTATGCAATGTAACAAATGCTCAAGTAATGAAAAAAGTCGCTTTGAAAAGTGGTAAAAACTACACTTTCTATGGTTAACCTCCTGATATTAATTTTATTGTTTCTTTCTTGTGTTTTGTTTTGACTTATAAAGTCTTAACTACTGCAGCGGATAACAATGGTTAATTAATTTTTTTTTTCATTTTTAGATAAACTTTGTGACCAGATCAGTGATGCAATCCTTGACGCT
>QLIY01003687.1:0-10967 GCA_003260075.1 Phallusia mammillata | reverse complement strand
GTAATCTCTTGAAATGCATTATTTACAACTTTGCATGTGTGGGGACCCATGAGTTTTTGCTTGCGGAAACAACTAAGGTTATAAAAGACAGTGGATGATATGGGACCCAACATAAAATAATTGTGGGATGTAAATAAGTGTTAAGAAATAGGTCACAGTGTATGTGCAATGGCAATATGTGCTAAGCCACCCTTCTAGTTAATCAGATAAATCTGTATTAGTACTGACAAGTGCTAAATAATGCGCAATATTCTTATTTCATATGTTTAAGTGTAATACCAAGCAGTTGTGCTGATTATTATGCATGGTTTATAATCCCATATCTTGACTACCAACCTTTCAAAAATAAATTTACTTGGGTGGTTAACTAACGTGCATTTTCACCCAGCCATAAATCTGCCATCACGCCGTGACCCAATCACAAAGATACTTCGTAATCAGGTTTACCGTGATTCATTACGGGGAAGATTTAGCGCATGATAGCTGGGTTTGTGACGATCAGGAAGTGACGCTTTATTGATACAACAGACGGTTAGGATGCACTGCCGTTAACACCAGACCAACGCTATAAACAGAACGCGCCAGTGAGTAAAGCCATTGTTGCTAATGGCTATTGTGTCTAAGCAGAACTTAATTTATAAACTGAAACTGAGCAGATAAACTGGAAATTTACTTTTTTGGCACATTTTACTTTACCAGCCTACAGTAGTTTATGATGGTGTGCAAAAGAAACTGTTTTTTTTGCCTTGTATTTTTGTTTTGTGTGATAGATCTCAGCTTCGCACAGGGTAAGTTGAACAGTTCTAGTTTATTTTAAGTTGAACAACTAAATTTTTTTTGTTGTGAACCGCGGACTTATTTTAGCTTTGGTCGCATTTTACACTGAAAACTTCAAATTCGTTGAGGCTAAAATATAAATAAAATTTGTTATACTATGTCTAGTATAAGGGCCTCACAAATTCAAGTAATACTAATACGAGGCAGATTTCGGCAAATAACAAAACTAAATGTGACCAAAAATTTCTTACTGGCACAATCAATAACCTTAAAAGGACAAAAAACATTCCACAAAAACTACGTTTAGTAGGCCTACCATATTTCCATCCCCAAAAACGAGGACACATGGTTGAAACAACATGAAAAAAATACTTTAAGGCCCCCCAAAACATAAATGCTTCAGAAATTATACAGTATACAATATTTTGGATAAAGTTTAACGTTTGTTACATCCACAACACCAAAACAATTAAGCTTGCATTTGTAAAACCTGTATTCTTTGTATATTTGATGTATATTTGGCTGTTTTCAAAGGCATATAATTGTCACATATGTATTTAATAAAGCAGAAATTCCTTAAAAGGAGGATTTGGGCATTTTTTCTTGTCCTCGGAGGACAACTTGGTTTTTGTTGAAAAGTAGGACATGTCCTCCAAAAAGAGGACGTATGGTAGGCCTATAGTGAACCCACAAGTGTGCTATATGACCCGATTAAAGATTTTTCGATTGTTTCGTGGTTATGTCCAGCGCACGAATACTCTTTCAGCGAATTACTGGACTTTAATAGACAAATTTCCACATTTCAATGTATTTACACAGACAATCCCTGCCTGAATATAAACAACTGTGGATTGTGTATTCGCGCTGACCCATCTTGTACTTGGTGCATTGACAACAGCACGTCCCAGGGTACCCAGCAAAGATGCAGAACCGCTGCGTAAGTAAATCTATAATTAACAGTTTGTTTGCGAACCCCTATTATAGGTGGACAGTCCTTAATCTTTTTTTAATTGTCCGAAAACAATTAGGCACTAAATTATCAACGTAAGTAACAAATTTATGGTGAAGAAACGAAAACAAAAAACATTAACGGACATATTTTCATTTGTATGTCCTACCAAAAGCTATAGCCTACTGTTAATTTGTACGTAATATGGTTGTTTTTGTTTGGTACATGAAACCCGAATGCTTTAATACATAATAAATATTTTTCGGTGCTACCAAAATAAGATGACTCGAGTTAGTTATAAAGATATTTAAACATTTTTTCGTAACGTTAGGAAAATGGGTATTGCGAGATTGATGTGGGCTAATTTATAATAACAAACAAGTTTTAATAAAATGTTACACCAAGTCCTCTTTTCAAACACACCTAAAACGCATTTAGTCTAAATCAATGTAAGTTTATATACAGAGACGCAACCGAAATTCGATGTATTTTACATAGTCTATTCGGTAGCAGCTTGGTGTCCTTCCTGTAACGATCGAGTAGCAGGTTCATAACTAGCACTCCTTAACAATGCAACACGATTAGTCGTATAGCTACTTTATACGACGGCTAGAACTTCAATTTAAATTTAACATGTCAAACATTCCAAACTGCGTGTTATATTCGAATAACCTAAGTTCTCAAACATTCTATTTTTTTAAATGTTTTTTTTTATGGTGCATTGAGTGTTGCTTATCATTGACAGGGCATCTGATGTCTTTTTTAAAAGATAAAAACATTTTTTTTAATGTATAATATATCTCGCGAGCTGATCCCGTAGTTATATGCTTCAATCGTCCAGGTTTTTGCAAACGATCGAATTGACAGACATGTCACAATTTCATATTCTGTTTTTATTATTCACGTTTATTTACCCAGAGAACATAAAGGAAAATGCGGAACAAACTTTATTGTGAACCCTCCATCAAATGCAGTTGATGCAGTCAACGAGCCCTTTTCCGTTGTTGACCAGGAGGCGTTTTATAACACAACCAATGTCACCGTTGTGCAGCTGAAACCGCAAGAAATTGACCTTAGCCTTCGCCCGGGTATGTCTCTCGCAACAGTTTCAATTGCAAATGACTTTTAGTTTGGTGCTTAGTGGCCTGATCAGTACAACCTGTAATGCCATAGCAGCGATAAAAAATCAATAATGTAATTGTGGCCTGTGGGTCAAATACCTTCATCACTTGTGAAATGACCAAAACAGCTTATAACTACAAATTATCTATGCCCCAAAACGGCACAACAGCATGTACGGGTAGCTTCACCTATTAAGGTTTTTTTGTTTCAACCGCCAGGCCTCAAACAAACCGTGAACGTTACGTTTCGTAAAGTGGTTGACTATCCACTTGATCTGTATTATGTAATGGATCTTTCCAATTCTATGAAGGACGACTTGGAAATACTTAAGGTTTATATTTTTGTCACTAAAACTGTGAGTGTTAAAACAAACTCATAAACGACAATGATTTGACTCTTCAGGGCCTTGGAAAAAGTTTAGTTAAAGATATTCAAGATCAGGTAACCAAAAATATTCAACTCGGTTTCGGAAGTTTCGTTGACAAAGTGATGATGCCCTATGCAAGCACCGTACCCGAGCAGTAAGTTTGTAAACTGTTTGTTGGCAAAGACATTTCTGCAAATGATATGGAATACAGCCCTTAATTTATTACAAATTTAGTATCCTACGTGTGCAGTTTAAAAAGCAAAAATAAGAACAATATTTATATTACCGAAACATTATAGACTTCTGCTTGCACCATATCGACCTCAATCACCTGTAAAGCTTGTGTTGAACTTGATTATGTTTGTTCTGTATAGGTTAATAAATCCTTGTTCCACAACTGACAACAATGCTTCCTGTGCACCGGTATTCGGTTTTCGTCATCAACTCTCGATCACTTCGAACGAAATAAATTTTATTGAAGCTGTTCAGTCCACCAACATTTCAGGAAATATTGATTCACCGGAAGGTGGATTTGATGCATTAATGCAGATTGCTGTTTGTCAGGTAGGAACCGGACTTGGCTGAATTGTGCTTGTGCTTCAGCAACACCCGTGGTTAATGTGTGGTTTGTAAATAAAGGATATCATAAAATGGCGAAAAGAAGCTCTTCATGTGATCTTATTCACTACCGATGCATCGCCTCATATCGCAATGGACGGAAAACTTGCTGCTATTTTAGAAGCAAACGACATGAAGTGCCACTTGGAAAAGGTATGCCCTTTTCACACAAAGAAATATTGGCATATGTGATAATATAATGAATTGTTTGCAGGGTGTGCATCCTTACCTCGAAGACGCAACGGTTTACTCAAAAAGTAAGTTTATGGACTATCCGTCAATTGGTCAACTTAAAGAAGCTTTTAACATAAACAAAATCCAAACGATATTTGCTGTGACTGATGGTGTGCACAACATGTACAAGGTAAAAATAATCCAAAACTTTTCTTCTAACCTATATGTTATCACTTTCCTGATTGTGTTCACGTTTTAGGATTTGCCAAAATTGATGGACAATTCTTTCGTAGGAATTTTGGAAAGTGATTCGAGTAATGTTGTGGGCGTCATATCAAAATCTTATGACGTAAGTATCTCGATGGTATGACAAATTGCACAGGAACCGCCAGACACGATTTATTAAGAAATGTTTCAACTCATTGTAAGCTTACAATTGGTATTTTCAATGATAGGTCGTTTCGCTAATTTTAAGCTGGTTTTAAGTATAGTCTATTTCACAAACTGTTCGTTGCACTAATTTGTTATTACACTACACATGGGATTTGTTTTTAGGAGTTGAAAAGTAAAATTCAGTTATCAGTACCTAGCCATCCTGATTATATTTCGATGTCGTATCGAACGTTGTGCCCACAAAATCCAACAACTTGGATCGAAAATAGCTTGGAATGCAACAACATATCAATTAATGACGAGGTTTGTGAACAAGCGTTACATATTTAGCGTGAAATCAAGATTTCGCGGTCTATATTTTTAACACCGATGCGTTTTCTCAAATATTACATTCTTGTCTACTTCTTCAGGTGTTTTTTCAATTTGATTTTACTGCAAACAATTGTCCTTCTGACATTACAAAGACAGACGTCGTCAAAGTGACATCTAACTCTCTTAAAGACGAAGTAAAGATTAACATTGGTAATAAGAATACGGCCAAACACAGACTAATGTCCCATCCGTAAACGAAATAGATATAAAAACAGTTTATTTGTTGTTGTTTAAGGTTACATCTGTGATTGCGAATGCGCAAAAAATCCAATTGTAAACAGTTCAGCCTGCAACGGTTTTGGCAACTTACAGGTAAAAAAGCCGTTTTCAACGTGCAAAAGGATTTTTTTTCAAAAATATATTTTTTAAATTACTAAATGTAGTGTGGAATATGCGCTTGTCATCCTGGAAGATTGGGTCGACAATGTCAATGTACGCCATCAGCATCTGAAATTCCATTAGAGGCAAACTGCACTGAACCAGGAAAATCGACAGCTGAACCCCTTTGCAAGTATGTCAATACAACCTGCATATTTTTTTCAACAATATAGGTGTCCTAGCGTAACATTACTCTTAAACTCACAGTGGTAATGGATTTTGCGAATGTGGAAGCTGTCAGTGCAACGAAGGGTATTTTAATAAGTTTTGTCAATGCAAAAGTACCGGATGTTCATTGGATGCCGCTGGAGATCCATGTGGAGGTCAGTTTATTTAATCAAGATACGCATGTAATAAATTGTGCTCGTATAATAAATTACGCATCAGTTTGTTGAAGTGTAGCTATGAACTGTTGCCATTCCTTAATCATTTTTTTTTCATAAAACGTGACAATTAGGTACACAAAACACGAACTTGAATCGTAGCTTTACTAGGAACTGCCAGCGATGTAGAATAAAATGTGGACATTTTAGTAAGCAAACGTTTCGACAAAATCAATTGTCATTATTAGTGAAAATGAAAAAGACACAAGCGGAAACAATTAAGCGCGTTCATATACACAGAAACGGAAAAAAGAAAAGACCCAATCAATGATGATGACAATGTTTTTATCGAAACGTTTGTTTAATAAGATGTCTTTTTATTATACATCGTGACCATTAGCTTTATCATAAAACTTAACAAATCGCGTTTAAATGATTTAGGTGTTGACCGAGGCAACTGCGTCAACTGTAACAACCAACCTGTGTGTGAATGTAAAATTGCTGACGGATGGACCTTAGATGCCAATACCGGAATTTGCAGCTGCAACAACAATACATGTAAAGAAACGCCAGAATCGCCGCAGTGTTCTGGTCATGGAACGTGTAACTGTGACAAGTGTGAATGTGACAAGGTACGTCGGCATCAAAGTTGTACACGGGCCTAAAATTGAAGTCCGAACCCGAAAGTATATGCCCAAAACCCGGCCCGAACCCGAATCGTTTTTAAGAAGCACGTTTAGGTCCGAAAGTTTGATTGAGTTGGAGGCCTATACATTGAACCCTCAGAATACACCAAGACAACGATCACAATAGACAAAAATAGGCCACTGGTCTTAAACAAAGCGTTTCAGGCTGTTTAAAATTAGGTCAGTTCCAGCAACTGGCTACTTAGCCAGTTAGTTTTTTTTAAAGTACTGACACAGAGTGTAAAAGTCAGGCCCGAATCAAGCCCGTTTTTTTTCTTTAAATAACCCAAACCAAACTCCAGCCCGACTTACAACTCTGGTCTGCATTGTTTGTTAAACTTGGTGGTGGCCCCAAATTATAACGTTTTTTCGCAGTATTATTCCGGTCGCTACTGTCAAGACTGTATTCATCCGAATTGTAAGCTCACTGATGTTTCTTGTGCTGGGTTTGTTGTAAAGACTTGTGCGCAGTGCGTATATGAAGCTGACTCCCTTGGTCAGGTTGGTTCATAAGTTTTTTTTACAGCTAACACAAAGGTTCCAGATCGGTGCGGCGAATACATTAAGTCACATCACATAATTTGTACGCAATAAACAATGTTTGAGACCGGTGATTTAACGCACAAGCGTTATTTTTTAGTCTGTTTCCGAATATTGTCAAGACAATTGTCCAACAAGCGAGTTTCAGCCAAAAGCTATCACGCCTATACCAGACTGCCGATTTGGATGCTCAGATGACGATTGTGAAAAGTGTTTACCTGAAAGGTGGTTTGCGTGAAGTGATTAAATCCTACGTGGATTTTATTGACTAATTTAACGTATTCTACCTCAGTGATATTCCAGAAACACCAACTTGTCCAGTGACTGGAAATACGGGATGCACAGGGTCGTACAAAGCAATTTGGATCGATGACAGAAAAGCTTACAGACTGTTTGTAAAAAAATTTGACCGAGAAAACGGTTCGTATGTGGTGTGCAAATTTTTTTTGCAATGCCACCGTTACAAAAGAAATAATTCTAAACCAACGCATCGGTACGTTTTTCTGATGATAGACGTCTTTACTTGATACTTGGAATATTTTCCACTGTCATTTACAGATATTAATTGCCCCAAACAAAAGTTTGCACGACTACCAAACACCTAGCTTTTAAATGACTTTCAGCAAAATATATTTCCATTTCACAAAGCAATTAAAGAAAAGAAGTGTCACAACCTTTATTTAGACTGTCCCAAACAAACTGACGCTCTTCTGATTGTATTGCCTGTTGTCGGAGGAATCGTTCTTATCGGTCTTATTGCTCTTATCATTTGGAAGATTTACCAAACGTTGCATGACAAGCAGGAGTACGAAAGTTTCATGGAAGAAACGCGCCAGAAGAAATGGACGCAGGTAGAATTTGTTCTTGTATTTATTCTAGGTGCTAATACACAAAATATTTTTTACACAAAATAAAATCATTTCCAGGGAGTCAATCCAATTTTCTCAAAAGCGTCCGTCCGCATTGAAAATCCCGCTTACATGGGAGGAAAGTATTGAGAAGAAAGGTAGAGATTGTCGCCTTGAGTGTTGTTTTTATTTGATTCCATTTTTACAATTGTTCTTGGTTTACAGTACAAGGTAGACCGTAGCAAATAAACAAAACGTAGTATTGTCGCCTTTTTTAAGTAATCGGGAAAAAGTAACAATGCGGTAGTAGCTTCAACTAGTGTGGTTAGAGACTACTGTTTTGACTTTTGTTTTAATCTCAAGCAACATAAAAATCTTGTTCCAAACACAAATCTAGTTAGGGTTATTTGCTAAAAGCTGAATCTCTTCGGCAATGTGATGATTTATATTGTTGGTACAGTACTACTCCTTTGTTGTTTTTGTATTTATCGAATGATAAATTTGTTTCATCACCACAAGTTGCAAATTACTGCAAATTAATTACAAATCAATGGTCATTTGGCAGCCACGTACGCGGAGTGATATAAGGGTATTATGTAGTTTTCAATTATTTCTTTTCGTTTAGTTGCACTTTGAAAGCTATAACTTAAATTAAAAAAAATATTTAGGATTAAAATGTATCGTGAGAATATGTTTCACAATATTACTCTGTGTTATGCACTTGTTACAATTTGTGATAATCTTATTTTTGTAACCAATACTTAAAGTATGTTTTGTAAGTCGCGCTGTGATTTGTAAATACAATTTGAAAAAAATCCAGTTGTTGGCCTTATCCATGGGCGTCCGCAAGAGTTTGGAAATAGAAAAAAAGGTTCGTTCCCATCAACAAAAATACTAAAGTTTTACCTGCTAGCAAAAAACAGCAGCAGCTAAACAAAACCCCGTTAAACGCACTTAATACAATCTGTATCTGTAACAGAATGGTTTTACAAACAGATTAAATCAGTGGTTCTCAAACTTATATGGATCGCGTACCACCTGACAACTTTTCTATCGCTGCATACCACCTAAACCAGTGGTTTGAAACATTTTTGTAGCCACAGACCCATTTCAGAAATTGTATAAGTGTGCGGACCCCCAGGGTAATTACCGTAAGTCTTTTTATGTTTCACATTTCGCAACGCTTGTCCTATAAAGTCTATTGTCCATGTGTGTTAAGATGTCACAACAGGGAAAACAATCACAAAACGTGGTTGTGCTTGGCCCAATTAAGGTGTGATAAACAGTTTACACTCGTATACAGGATTGTAAAGACAGTTGAGAAACTTAAAATGTTTTGCTGTTGGTTAATGATACTAAACATATTTGTCTCCATGGACTCCCTGAAACCATCGCACGGAGCCGGTTGGGAACCATTGACCTAAACCCTGTTTGGGTGGATAGACCCAGGAAGGCATATTTTCTCGACCTGGCTATCATTTAGAAATTTTCGCCCAAACCAGGGCTTTTATCAGTTAGTCAGTTGAGTTCCAATTTTAGATCAGACTTAAATTAGGGGGGGGGGGGAGCTTAGAAATTTTCGCCCAAACCAGGGCTTATATCAGTTAGTCAGTTGAGTTCCAATTTTAGATCAGACTTAAATTAGGTATCACAGAAAGCTACTCGCGTACCACCTGAAAAGTTCCGGCGTACCACTAGTGGCGGCGTACCACAGTTTGAGAGCCACTGCATTAAATGAATCAAACGTTATTACCCAACAATAGCTCGGAAGCATGCATGTATTATTACGTCTTTGGTGGAGGTGTCAAAAAGTCGATATGATATACCTTCTCCAGTCTGTTCCCAGCAGGCACCGCGACGTCGAAATGAAGTTAATAACTTAATGGTTCGGACCAGACGTCGTTTGCACCAAGATTTTTTGGTCGAAAATGCAACAAATTTTAGGAATTTCGACGTCTAACAACGACGTTGATTTGACGACTTTCACTAACGTTAAAATCCTCTTAAGTCCTGACGTCTTTTTACATTACATATTTAGGTCAAATATGCAACAAATTTTAGGAATTTCGACGTCTAACAACGACGTTGATTTGACGACTTTCACTAACGTTAAAATCCCGTTGATTCCTGACGTCTTTTTGCATCGACAAAAGGCACGCCGATATTTTTTTTGGTTAGCATTACAATCTTCTTCAAGAATTAATATTGGCTAAAATAAAACGTCAATGACCATGTTTTTCAATCACGCTTTTATATTATACATCGATTTTTTTTGTCAAATCAGCGTGTGAAAACTGACTAGGCCTACATGTTATAAGAGTTACTCAAAAGTTGTATGCTTTCTTTACTTCGATATGTGGACATAATTGAATTTTTTAGTTGAAACGTAGATTGAGTTATACATGCATTAAATTACGATGACAAGTACACACGAAAAGTTCAACATAATTTAATCTTTCAAAATACGCTATTAAATTGATGTTCAAAATGTGGTTAATTGTTTTGTTGCGTATAACTGCCCTTTCGTTCGCGACATTTAATCTACTTCGTTTCAACGTTCCCTAATAGGCTTACACGTAATTTCAACGTGAAAAGAAAGACGCCGCAATCCAATCCAAAATACGACAAAGTTGCAAAGGCACTAAATTACGACGTCGAATATTAACGACAAATTCAACGTTTTCTTAACGTTCAAAGCATGTCGTAAAATCGACGTTCAGAAATGGTTTTAACCTTTAATTGTTACTTGAGTTTGCTTTTTGGCCTGTTCTGAACGTTGGAATGTGGTTAATTATTAACCCAACAAACGCCTTTACTTCTTCGACGCTTAATCGACTTCATTTTAACATCAATTAATGTACATAATTTCAACGTGAAAAGAAAGACGTCGAAATTCAATCCAAATGAACACAAAGTTACGAAGACACTAAATTACGACGTCGAATTTTTACGACAAAATCAATGTTTCTTTGACGTGTCCCATTTGTCAAAAAATCGACGTTTATTAATGCATTTGACGTTTTAGTTTTACTTTGGTTTGGTTTTTGGTCGGATTTCAACGTTGATATGTGGTCGATTATTAGGCTAAACCAGTGGTGGCCAAACTACGACCCGCGGGCCGCATCCGGCCCCCAGTCCTGTTTCATCCGGCCCGCCAAACACCTTGCCTGGGTTTTTTCCAAGCACCATATTTACCACTGTGAACAAGCAGTGCAACAGCGCTGGCTGCTACTAGCAGTTATTAAATCCAAGTGTAAACAAGATTGTGTTATTTATTGTTATTCTACTACAATAATATATATTTTAATAAAGATGGCAACCAGTTACGACAAATTTTACGTAAATCTCATTTAATCCGGCCCTCCAGTGGCAAGACAGTTGCAAATTTGGCCCTCTGGTAAAAAAGTTTGGCCACCCCTG
>QLIY01003686.1:0-10973 GCA_003260075.1 Phallusia mammillata | reverse complement strand
AGTGTATGTGCAAGGGCAATATGTGCTAAGCCACCCTTCTAGTTGATAATGGATCCCATATTCGTCATCATCTTTTATATTATAACTGTTTCTGCTGTCAGAAACTCATGGGTCCCCATTCATGCAAAGTGAAAATAATGCATTTTAACAGATAACCATGATTAAGGTAAAACACACAAATTAGTACTGGGCTTAAATAATTATACAAACTATACAAATCTGACATTATTTGAAGTTTGTCCTACTTAATGTTCTATTTTAAAGAAAAGAAGGGGTAAATAGCGACAATATAGAGAAGGGTCCCTGAATAACTTTGCTATCAACACTGTTGAAAATTTTGTCTGCAGACACCGAGCTTAGTGTCTCCTCTCTTCACAGTGTTGCTCCTAATATTATTCTTCGTTACATTTTGTTCGAACATCCTGATTTAAGCAAAGCGAATCTTTTGTTGTTTTTCAATGCTGTTTAAGTTTACCTGTCTGCTTGTAAACAATTTTGATTTATGCACTGCATTGTTTGCTTTTTTCAACTACTTCTTAATTTACTAATGACTGGGGCGATTATTTTTTGATAAATTTATTTAGGCTAGGTCAATAATTGTTCACAAAGTCATTTTTTTACAAAGTCAAAATTGTTTACAAACTGCATTGTTGTGTGTTGTAGAGGTTGCACTGTCAGTGACAGAGTTGGGTAATGAGTCCTATTAGTCGAGTCTCAAGTCATGTCAGTAGGGGTTAGAGTCCCAGGTCAAGTCACGTCAGTAGGGGTTAGAGTCTCAAGTCAAGTCAAGAGCGGTTCGCGCCAAGGCGAGTCCCAAAAAGTTTTTGCAAGGAATGGCTAAAGGTTTGGATAGTTATTCTATTTGAATGGTTCATCGCAACTTTTTTACCTTAAACCGGACACCACTTCATTACAGTACAAAATCCCATCAACGTCCCTTTCTTAGAGTATGGTCAACTTTAATGAAACATGTTAATTGGCACTCATTAAACAGCGTGAACAAGAGCATCAATCTGTTCAAAGGAGTTTTTGAAGAAAAAAAATCATATTTTTACTGCATGCGCTAGAGCACTTGTACAACGCTTAATGCCAGTGAAAGAAAGTTTTTGCATGTAGTAGCGATTTCGTTACGTTAAAACTAAGCAAAAATAGCTTCGCATCGCACAGTAAATTGCTGCGGGGGGGGGGACTGAATAGGTTATCCATTACAAGAAATTTCCGTTTTGTTGGTGAAATAACAAGTCCAAGTCAGTATTTACTAAGACGAGTCCAAGTCGAGTCTTTTCACAACTGAGACTCAAGTCAAGTCTTTTAAAAAGGTGACTNTCACAACTGAGACTCAAGTCAAGTCTTTTAAAAAGGTGACTCGAGTCGGACTGGTCAGTGAACTTCACATTTTACACCTTGTAGCCTACTTTATACTGTTGTAAATGGCCCATTGTCTACTTATTGTGAATCATAAACCATTAAGTGAAATAATCAGGTTGATATGGTGTGATGCTCAACACACCTCAAAACTGGTAAAATTTGGTAGGTCATGAATCATTTTACGGCAGCTGTAGGTTAGGTGCAGCTCTTGCTTCGGTTTTGGGGGGGGGGGGCATTTAGACAAATGTATTAAACAAATTTTGTTGTGTCTTAGCTGCAGTTTTTTGGCAGTGATTTTTAATCAGCTCATTTCAATTTCTAGAATAGGATAGGTGTGTGTTCTGATTTTTGCCCATCTGTTAGACTTTTGCACATTCTTTCGCTTTAGTTAGATTAGCCTACAGCCATATTTTAACTTTTTGTACAATAATGCGTAGTTTAACTACTTGAGTTTTTCATACGTCAAAATTTTGTCAAAAAATGTTTTTTTATGTCAAAATTTTTCATTTTTTAGGTCAAAAAATAATCGCCCTACTGATGGACCTGTTTACTACTAATGCATTTCGTCTTGTTGCAAAGACCTGACAAAGGCAATTTTCAGTTTTCGGACTGTCACCAAAATGTCGGAAAATACAAAAAAAATAGAGTAAAATAGAATTCCGGGAAAGGGGAGCCATAATTACCAACTCCCTCTGTTGAAAATAAAATAATAAACTTGAAGGTGACTTTCTTATAATATAAATAAGTGCAATTTATTTACATTTTGTCCATTTTAAAAAGGTATCCTGTTACATCATTTGTCACGCTTACAATATATGTACATTTGTTACCTAATTTTCATTGGGTCCCTACATGACATTAACCAATGATTGAACAAAACTTCTAGTGATTGCGATGTTGCAGTAGGCAAGCTGAATGACATTTTGGAAAGGTTTTCGGTACCATGTAGTAAATCCTTTTATGTTTGAAAACAATGCTTTGCCTAAATTATACATAACCTACTTTTTTTCAAGTATTTTGTCATGCTGTGACAAAGGTATGACAAATCATTTTTAACTGTATTGACAAGATTAATTCAGGTGAAAATATTTTAAAAGCCATGTTGTGGCAGAGAAGCAACAGACTGTTGTTAACTGTGTTTTGCAAATCACCATATGTTTATGATGGCCAAGTGCAAACAACCCTTTAATAGCTTTCAAACTTGTGGTTAAATATACTAGTTTAAAAATTCATTGTATCATTGGAAAACATACAACCACATAAACTGCTGTATATGACAGCAGAGTAGCAAGACCAACAATATATGCAACACCCAATAACCAAAAGTGATTCAGCTTATTTTTGTCAAAAACATTGCCTAGTGGAATGCATAATACATGAATCATAGGTCACACCCGACTGACCATACACCACTTATTAACCCTCCTTCAGGTGTCTAACAAGGGAACCATGGCGCTTTGACACATATTTCAGGCTGTTAAGGTAACCACTGGTCTGGTCAGGCTAAAACTTTCAACAGCTGACAAGAAACTCAAGCACCTTACGATTACAAACAACTGTAAAAGTTTTCAGCTCAAAAGTTTTATTTCTGACCTAAAGGAATGGCAAAAAAATATCACAGGTAAAGTGGTGAATCCAACTAAAAGTCACAAAACAATTCAAAATGCTTTGCAATGTACCAGCTGCCAAAGCATGAAACTAATGGATCGTGCACTTTAGTAAGAAGTCGTTTTTTAAATTTCACTATTTGAGGGCCTGTGAATGAATCAAACTCAGGGCAAACTCTAAGAGAAACAACTTGGGATAAGTAACTAACTTGTTTTAAGCACTTTTCTTGACCAAATAAGTGGAACAAACCAGCATAACACCGAAAAACAAAAACAGTATGTGTTCCTTCAGGAAACAGGACGAATAATTAATACACTTGCAACAACACAGGTAACTTAACTGTGGACTAATTGTAAGTTTAATGCTTTCTGACATTGCCTTTCAAATAAAGATAAAACAAAATGAACAAACACCCTAATGGCAACAGTTTTTTTGTCCAATAGAACGGTTAAAAACACTTACCACTCACATTACTTACCAAAGTATTTAAGTGGGACGCTACTTTTGGGATGGGATGGTGCTCGCTCATAAGGAACAGAAACTGCATGGTATGTTGTATCACAGGTTGTGTTATAAAAATGCGATGATAGCTCCTTCTCTCCTAGTTGCACATTGCTAACTGTCCGAAGCTGGGATCCATTTACTCGTGGAACAGATGCTTCAGATAAATTAATCTAACAATGACAAATTTTGAATCGTACAGTTTCCAAAAAGTAGGATCGTAGGTCAGGGCAAAACTGCAAATGTTCTGTTTGGTCGAGCACCGAGCATCTCATGTTAGGGGGGGGGGGGGGGGGGGGGGGGGGGGGGGGGGGGGGGGGGGGGGGGGGGGGGGCCTGAGCACACTCAGTGCATTATGACATCACAAACATTCCATATTCCACACTAGTTTTGTAGATTTCCAAGGTTCCTCGCACCACCAGTGGTATATTAAGCTGTATAGGGTCCAGAATTGCGCTTATTTTTACCATGTAACGCATCGGACACTAGTTTAGTATGTTAGCAGGGTATGAATATGCAAATTTATTGCTCAAGTGAGTTTGTACAACTGCTCGGCCGAGCACCGAGTATCAAAAACAGTGATGCTCAGTACCGAGTACTCGGGTTCTGGCTCGGCGCTCCCATCCTTATAGGCTTGTACTGAGCACAGAAACTCTTTTAATACAGTATTGTAGTAGACCTACACATACACATACAAAACAGTTACATGTTTATGATGTGATCGTGCAACTGTGGAGTTAATTCTTTCAAATCCCCGGATTTCATCTGTATCACCTTCTGGAATATCACTAGCATTTCGATCTCTGTCTCTTTTAAATTTTGGGGCTATAAAGTAAAACAATAAAGTTAGTTTGAAAATACTGAAAAAAATGTGAAAATTTTACCAAATTTGTTTGAAATAGGGTGGTAGGATTCAGCTTGTGTGCTTACATACTGATCAAACCTCCCTTGTCCATCTTTCATTTTATAGTTTGTTTCATACAATTTTTTGTAGGCATTTGAACTATCTTGCTTTTCATATTGTATTTTATTTGGCTGATATGCATCTCTCATTGTTGTGCAATTGGCTGTTACTTTTTCTTTGTCTCCCTCTGGTATAGATGAAGCAGTATGCTAAAATAAATAACATGTTTAAATGCTAACTGTTCACAAAATCTTATAATATACCACAGTTTGGTTATAATTTTTACTCTACAAATGTTAGGATGCCAATGTGCTTGCATCGCAAGGCTGTTAACACACCCTTCTGCAATTATCTCCATGCAGTTTTCCAAAATCAGACAAACCAAAAAAACACCATTACAGTAAAGTGAAACAAAAACAGTAAACACAAGCTGTTCCTTTATTTGGGAACGAAAACATTTACCTTTGGCACAGATTTGGGAGGCAAGACATAAGATCCAATAAAATTTTTTCCATGAGTTGTTGCAAACCTTCTTAAATTGTCACCAACAAGTGCAGACCTTTTTGTCCAGTCATCTTTTGAAACCCTTTGTGAGGGTTGTTTGCAGCCATCATGTCCCTGGTAGCTTCCACTAGCATACATGATTCCTCTCATTAAAACGATTGTTTAATGCTATTTAACACTTACATATTTCACTCAACATAATGTACCGGTAGTTTGAAATAGGTTCATCTGCCTTTGCAATATCTCCTTGTGGAAATTGACTTTTCATCCATATTCTTGCCAGATTTGTGTTGGAATGTTGACCAACCAACTTCGGCTTATAGTAATGTCCATGCGTTGTGTTAAAAGTTGAGATTCTTAAGTCAGAATCCATTTTAAAATTTGTTTTATACAGGGAATCATATTTGTCTCTTTTGTCATCATTTATTGACTGTTTTGCTGGAAAGGCTGTGCAAGTTTCTGTGACTTTCATATTAATCTTTTCAGTATCCCTGTGCATAAACTGTGAAGGTTTCGGTGGCAAAGCACCCTCTGGTTTTTTAACATTATTCAAAGGAACATAATCTCTGTGAAAAGTGCTTTTCAGTGCACCTGGGATAAATCTTTCATCATGAGATATTTTGTAATGTGAAGATGCCAAAAAATCTTGACCATGCAATGCTGCAGGAATCGCATGATCAATTTTCGTAGACATTTTGATGAGTTGATAAACAGCCTACAAGAAATGATTCAGAAATTAAAAATAGCAAGAGCTAAAATTTGTACATATCAAACTGGATTTGCAGTGTGGATCTTCAATGCAATAACAACTAGAAGGGTGGCTCAGCACATATTGCCATTGCACATACACTATAACCTATTTTGAAACGTTAATATATTCCCTACACTTATTTTATATTGGGTCCCATATCACCTTAATTTTTTCTGCAGGCAGAAACTCATGGGTCCCCCATACATGCAAAGTTAAAAACAATGCATTTCAAGAGATAACCATGGGGGGGGGGGGGATGTAAAAGCATATGAGCCAATAAATGATAAGCTGCAGCAACCATCAGTCAGTTTGGTGTTTTAAAAAACAACACTCTGGTCAGTTCTTGGCTTAAACAATCATGCTATTAACTGTTTAAACTATGCAAATCTGATTCAATTCACACATTGTCCTATTTAGTGTTCTATTTATAGGAAAGAAGGGGTAAATAGTGGCAAAATAAAGTAAGACACAACAATCGCCACCTATAAATAGCAAATTCTACAAGCTGTCCTAATCAACGGCCATGCAAAATTTTATCTAAATCAGACAATGTTTAAAATTCTGACCAACCGAGGTGTTATTAGCAACTTTCGTTAACGCTTCTGATATCATAAGGCTGTTAACACCCCTTTGACTGGCATGTGCAAAAACGTCCATTAGGTAATGCACAAACACAAGTACCATAGGTTCTGTTGCCTTTATTATATTATTACACCACAGAAATCTTTCGTTTGTAAGTGCATGGACAAACTTAAAAAAAACACAGAGTGAAATCAAGATGCGCCCCCTTCAGGGAAGGGGGCCCATAATAAATACAGTTTTGGAAGGAAATTTTACCATCTGTCTGGGATAATTTTGTGTGCGACACTAAACAATATGTCTAAAAACTGTGGAATTGTGACCAGAAAAGCTGATGCTTAGTATGATTTATGTTGTGGTGGGGTTTTGTAATAAAATAACATCAACACCCTATCCCAAAAGGGATTGATTTACTGATGTTCAGTACAAATGTGCTGTGAAAACCCTAGATTCAAGACCAGCTAAAGTGTTAACACTGTCGTATAATTTTGTTGGAACTAGAAGGACGGCTTAGGTCATTTAGTCTTTGCACATATACAATGACCTCTTTTGAAATGTTAATATATTCCCCATACTTATTTCATCTTGGATCCCATATTAGTCACTGTTTTTTTTTAAAGATTTGTTTTTGTAGGTGGAAACTCATGGATCCCCACACAAGCAAAGATATAAATAATGCATTTCAGAGAAATATAACCATGAGAAAGTTTGGTGTTGCAAGGTCAAACACTGTGATCAGCTCTGTGATTTAATAATCATGACATGTAAAGTATCCAAATCATATAAATTTAGACATTGAGCATGTGTATCTCAGTTGGTAGAGCATGAGTCCAGAAAAGACTTCTTGCTAAATGGCAATGCTTGGGAGACCAGCTTAAATCCGTATTACGCCTTTAAGGGACCCGTCGGCTGTCGTACTACAATTCTTACAGTTTGTCTTATTTTATGTTCTATTTTCAAGGAAAGAAGGAGTAAATAGTGAGACCAAGGGGTAAAACATAAAAATTGACACCTATAAATGGCAAATTCTACAAGCTGTCAAAATTCGTTCAATTTAGACATAGTTAAAAGAATTTACCTATTTTGGGGGCCCTTTCAATCAAAGGGCTACTGAATACAGGGTTTAACATAACAATCAACAACTCAAAATAGCATGTGCTATAAACTGTGTGAAATTCATTCAATTTGGACATCGTTTAAATATTTTACCCTTTTTGGGAGCAGGTAGGGTAAATGTTGGGGCTATCGAGTCAAATAAAACAAAGATAAAGAAGAAAAGATTAATTTCTAGAAAGTTTTTTATCTGCTTGATTATGTGTGCATCAAAATACAGGAAAAAGAAGTAATTATTCTTTATTTGTTCTTTATACCGTTTTAACTGCTATTTTGTTCTTTATACCGTTGTAACTGCTTTATTCACATGCTATTTTATTTGAACTGTGTCAAAAAATAGAAAAGCTGCATTTCAATTTTCAATGCATACCGTATTTACTCGCTTGTAAGCCGCCTTTGTTTATAAGTCGCCCTCGATTGTAAGCCGCATGTTGAGGTGTTAAAAAAATAATGTAAGCCGCCTTCGATTGTAAGCCGCACGCTGGAATTTTAGATACGATTGTTTCTTAATACATCTTTCTGTTGTTATATGGTATGACTATTTGCCCACATCTGTTAGTTATCAATGTATAACTGTACATCGACGTATAATCTGTACACGCATAATGTTTTGAACCCCAAATAATTTAAAATGTTGGAGTGTAGAAATAATTCGGTATAAAATTAAAATATAAGCTGCCCTCGATTGCAAGCCACCCTCGATTATAAGCCGCACAAACGGCAGCTAAAAAACAATACAGGCCGCGGCTTACAATCGAGTAAATACGGTACATATTCAGACAGATGAAAGATTCCTTTTTTTCAGTTACCAGTTCTTCCGAAATTAATCTTTACCTCTTTTTGAAAGGCACAACTTTTACCGTTTCTCACAACCTTTCTTTTTAGTTTTGATTACTGCTTATCCGTTTATTTTCTGCGTTTATTGTTGCTCCATTTTGTACCAGTCATTAAAAAAAAATTACAAACAAAATATTTCAATAAAATTTGGAGTGGCAAACTTACCAAAAGCGTAATTAGGGGTTTTTGATGCACTACACTGGTTATTGTTACAATTTCTGGGCTTACCTCTCCAACTATTAAGATTTAGCTTCGTTGCCTAACCAAACATTCAAAGGGTCACTTTAATTTGGCTTGGGACGCGTACATCGGATACAGTTTCCATGGAGACCATAGCATTTAGATTTCTATGTTACATGTAAAAAAATTCAACAAAAATTATTTGGTTGTACGTAAAGGTACCATGAGCATGGTACATCTACATTGGGGCTCTAGCTTCTATGTCAGTGGTTCCCAACTCGTTTTCGGCCATGGACCACTGGCCCGGTTAAAATAATATCGTGGAGCATTCGATTTTAAAGCAAGATTGAAGTGAGGATACGAAACAAGCATTTGGGCTTGAAACTAAATTCTTTAAAACCGATTTCACTGGTATTTTACCGGTGTGAAATACAATCAATAATTACTAACATTTTGATCCTCTTTCAATATATAATAAGCAGTCATCTTCAGTTTATCACCAAATTCGGGGAACGTTCTGTGGACCTGATCAAGCACACAAAAAGTCGTCATGGACCACTAGTGGTACATGAACCACCAGCTGAGAACCACTGCTCTATGTATTGCTAATGTATAGCCTCCGCCCCAAGGCAATGCTTTTATAACATCTTGTAACAGCCTCATTTTTTTGATGTGTTGATTAGATTCTGAAGATATTTTGTATGCGTTTACTACATGTATTTTAGAGTTGACCTGTAAAAACCGTTTTCGTTTACGCTAAGTCGTTTGGGATCTGGAGCCTGTAGGCTATACGCTACGTTGGTCGACCGCGCAAAAAATCGTTTTAAAGCGGTCATGCCCTGCGATCGCTGGTGATGTGCGCCCTTCGTTTTTGATGTTCTGTTAAGATTCTAAAGATATTTTGTAATTTTAAGTTAACCTGTGAAAATCGTATAGGTTACGCTGCATGCGTCGACCGCGCAAAAAAATATTTTAAAGACGGCAAGCTCGCGTTTGCTGATGATGTAGGTAGAGCTACTAACGAAGAACTCACAGCAGTCAGGTTTGGAAAATGACTTAATGGCCAGCAACAACTGACCATTGATGCCATATTACTGCAGTATTCCCCATAGCTTTTCTCGAGAAATCCGATCAAATGCCTTCTCAAGGCCGACGAAACATGCGAAGACATCTTTGGCATATTCCCATGATTTCTCGAAAACTTGCTTAATTGAAGGTGAAGATGTGGTCCGTAGTGCTGCGACCGGGACGAAAACCACACTGCCCCTCCTCCAATTTTGTTTCCACTATTTCTCGGCATTTCCGTTCAAGGCATTTGGCATACAACTTTCCTGGCAAACTAAGCAACGATATTCCTCTGTAGTTCGCACATTCCTTACGATCGGCTTTCTTGAAAATTGGAATAACTACGCCCGTTTGCCAGTCTTTAGGTGTCTTGCCAAGTTTCCACGCCACTTGACACACTTGCGTTATATAAACTGCGTTATTCTGACGCAATAATGTTACTGTGACGTAATGGATTTTTTTCAGTAGTTGGTAAAATCGCATGTTTTTTTAGTTGATGATTTACCTGAATTACTTGCATTGCATACTGTTTGGTTGTGGATAATTTGCTGGTAAGTTGGATGTCTACTATGGCTCTTTTATGAGGTTTGTATATTTAATTAAATTATTTGTGGAAAGTAGTGGAAAGTTTAGTTCGTGCGACGAGTTTTGTTTGTCTGCATCGCATGTTGATATGTTTTACATCTGTATGTTGCACGTCAATTCCTGAAATTTTACCGTGATTGTCAGCTTGTCAATCTAATACAGGGGTGCACAACCTGCGGCCGTACGGCCGCATGCGGCCAAGTAGACGATTTTGTGCGGCCGTGAACATGTTTATTAAACTATATGCACTGGCGGCCGTGACNGTCTTTAGGTGTCTTGCCAAGTTTCCACGCCACTTGACACACTTGCGTTAACCACAAAATTCCTTCTCTTTCCAGAGCTTTCAACATTTTAGGTCGGATTTCATCTTCACCAGCAGCCTTTCCGGATTTCAGCCCTCTTACTGCTATTGCAAGATTTGCAGCTTCGGCTGCTGTGAAGACTTCCTCGTCTCCTGATTGGACCATTTGTTGTGTATCAATAGGCGTTGCCTTAGCAAGGTTACGTTTTCAACAAAACATTTAGCAGTTCCTGCGCGTGTTGCTAAAACAATCAATTACCTCGGTACCAATTTAAGAACGTGATGATAGACGATAAAACACAAATATTTATTGCTGATAAAAAAATGTCTCGCCTCTAGTGGCGCTAGGCTGCGACAGGTGCCTGCAAGTCGTCTAGCCACTGGCTGGCCTTCCATAAACTGCGTTATTCTGACGCAATAATGTTAATGTGACGTAATGGATTTTTTTCAGTAGTTGGTAAAATCGCATGAGTTTAGTTCGTGCGACGAGTTTTGTTTGTCTGCATCGCATGTTGATATGTTTTACATCTGTATGTTGCACGTCAATTCCTGAAATTTTACCGTGATTGTCAGCTTGTCAATCTAATACAGGGGTGCACAACCTGCGGCCGTACGGCCGCATGCGGCCAAGTAGACGATTTTGTGCGGCCGTGAACATGTTTATTAAAATATATGCA
>QLIY01003685.1:0-10978 GCA_003260075.1 Phallusia mammillata | reverse complement strand
TTAAGATGAATGTGCACCGAGTGACGGACGTGGACCTTGTGATCATGATTGCGAAAATTCTCCAGGATCTTTTGAGTGCGCATGCCTCGGGGGATTCACCTTGTCTCACGATGGTCTGCAGTGTGAGGTAAATTTATGATCGTGCACGAATACAAAATTGTAAATGTGTAGATGGTACCCAATCACTAATAATGTTAAATATTTTTTCCATTTTTTTGAAATTTCGGTTAAACGCATATTTATTTTATGCTACTGAAAGTTGTCGCCCAAAGTTCCGGTTAAACGCATATTTAATTGTATTTGCTTTCATTCAATGGAAAATACCGTTTTGACGAAACAGGTCAATAAGCATAAACTTATAACCACAATCATCTGTGTTTCATTTTTACTTTTGTTTCGTTTTTTTTAAGGATATTAACGAATGCGGGCAAGATAACGCCGGATGCCAACATGAGTGCGTGAATACAGAAGGATCCTTTCACTGCAAGTAAACACAAGTGGAATGCGATTGGAAAGAAATTTATCACCACCCAATGTTTGTTTTATCCATACACTATGAATTAGTCATACATGGCCCGTTATCATAATCCATCAATAAAATCAGGATGGACATTTGTTTATATCCCAGAAATTTGACATCGGCCATTCGATGGCCATACTTGTATTATGTGTTGTATAAATGTGATTAACCCTGTTTCAAACAGAAAATTGTTGATATTAAGATAAACCTTAAATTGGTGAAACAAAATGTCACATGCCTATATATGGGTTTATTACTCACTTTGTATTAAAAAGAACAGTTCAATTTCAACCAATGCTACCTGTGATATCCTCCATCCAAATCACCAGCCCCCTAAAAGCACTTGCTTCGCAGCTTGAGCCACCTTCTCAAAGATTTTTTTGTGTTCAGTGTTGGCCAATACATCTGTGGACAGCATAACTACCTGTTAGTTCAGAAATTAATACTCACACACTTCATATCTTAAAATACATTATTGACAGACTTGCTGAAAATCAAATGTTTTAATTTTCCTGTGTCTTAATTTTGTATTTAATTGTCAGTTTAAGGACCTTAAAAATACAAGCTAACAACTTACTCATAAACAAGTGATGTTTCTCATGGTTTTTAAAACATACTTTAGTGCAATTAAGCTTACTGAAAACTGCAAAACTAGTGATTTGGTCCTCCATCTCTCAAGAAGACTCTCAATGATATGCATTCTATTTTTTTGGCAAAGAGTACAGCCCGCGTTTATCAAAAAATACATTTGGTAAAAATGTAAAGGTATGTTTAATTAGCATCAAAACTTAGATGTATTTTTTTGAATGTGTTCCAAAAGTTCAGCCTCACTTTAAGCTGCTGGGGGCTAAGCAAATAACTTTATGGGTTGGACATGATTTGCTGACAACACTTTAGACAAAACTTAAAAATCTTTAGAAAGAATTTGTTAAAAATTTCTTGTAGTGGGTGCTGTACGTGTAAATGGCCAAACTTATTTTTTCTGACTGGTGAAACGGGAAGGCCTACAGTGAACATTTCAACAAAAAACAGAAATTTATGAATAAATTTACACTAACCCTTTTTGGGGCGTTAAAATGACAAAAAAAATATGTTATGGCTAACCAGAAAATTTGTTCACATAACAGAACAGTCCTTTTCTTTAAAATTTCAGGTCCGAACTAAAAAAATAAATAAAAGTAATACAAATATGCGATATAAAGGTATTTTACCTTGGTTGCTAAAGCCTCATCTGTAAACATTTCCTTATGCAGATTCTTTGAAAACAAACATTTTTGGGAACTAAATCAATACAAACAATGTTCAGATATTTGGGTAGGTTGATCTCTTTTAAACTGGTCAAAGTTGTCCTTTTTTACACCAATATATAAACAACACTTGAGTAGTGTTAGTTTTTGAGTTGGTTATCTAATACATGGTTGTCAACCCGGATGCATGGTGAAACCCAGGGTGCATCACAACAGACACATGGGTTTAGGATGCATTGGGGTTTATTAAATAAGTTATATAAGTGCGATTAATTCATACTTTTCATAGTATGTATAATAACATATGAACCACTTCAGTTTTTCTAGCCTAATATTGTTTTCTGTAAACAAGCCTAAACAGCTGCTTAATTGTTACATCAATTACAAGGGAAATGGGATCCTAGCAAAAGTTTAGGGGAGAAAAAAAGGTTAAAAGTACTGATCTATTAAATAAAAGCAAAAAAATATTGGTAAGTTTAATTTCTTGGAGTAAGTTTTATCGGTTTCGCAGACAATTGGAATTTATTCAACCTTTGTCAAGAAACATTGTACTAAAGGTAATTAGTATTTTACACTTAATTGGATGCATGTGTTAAATTACCCTCAAAGAAAGTAACAAATGTCTGAAAAAAAATCAAAAAACGTTATTTAACAAGAACCTTAAACAGTATTTACTAACAAATGTTTATTACCACATAGTGGTACTATTGTTGCCCAATCTTGTTAAAGTTTGTAATGGCGAAAAATGTGTTTAAACTGTAGCACACAATACATAAATCTACTTTATTTGCTATATCAGTTTTGTAACATGAAAACATGTGTAGTATACAAACAATACAAGCGTTCACCCATAGATTTCAACTTAATCACATGTTTTTGTGTAACTTCCAAATGTAACAAATATAACATTTACCCAAGTTCGTCCATTGAAAATTCATCTTTCGAAGACAAATACTTCAAATGCATTCTTGCGAATAAATAACGCAGAAACCAGGAAAACAACTGTAAAAAATAGGTTCCTCTATGCCCCGGGATTCGGGAAATATGTTTTGTATTTCCTGGGATTTTTTTGTAAGAAATTGAGTCATTGCGATCGTTAAAATTGGTTTATTTCGCTGGAGGCCTCTAATTAGCCATAATTTTGTTGATTAAAACCATATTAGCAATCTAATTTAACGTAAACAAGTTTCGGAAATTCAGAAAAATAAATACGTTTTCTCCAGTATGGCTGGGTTACAAAACGCCGTATTTCGGTAACAGCTAGCCAAAATTTGAACATTACCGTTATTATTTTTTACAAAATTACCACGTTTTTGCTTGATTCTTGATTGTCTGTTTCTCGGGAATTAAAACAAACTTCCCCAGGTTCGGGAACGTAATTTTGCCCGGAAATCCCGGGAATTTCCCGTCCAGACATTCCCGGGAGGGAACCCTAGTGGAAAATATTGTGCGATGTTACCAAATAGAAACTGATGTGAGTAAGCAATTTAAAAATGAAATGCCTGATAAACACACGTGCCTTTTAAGCCGGCGTCACTTCGTAACCAAACAACGTATTGTTTATCTCTCGCCAAAAAAAGGAACTTTTTTTCTTCATTTATCTCTCTCTCTTACTCGGCGTGACAAATTTGTTTTCTGTAAAAACCCACACCAATGTTCCCTCAAAAAAATAAATGTTTACTAATATAGGCGTGATAGTCGATTATGCAAAGCTGTTTAATCCAAATCTGCCATTTTTAATTAACGTTTTTTTTTGTTACCTCGTGCAATCGACAACGGTGACTCCGTAGTGACACCGTGCGGTAAAATATTTTTGACACGGAAAACATCAATTCCATTTCGGTGAAGCCTAAACTCGATGACTGTTAACCAGTCAAACCCAAAATAGGTGTTTATATTCTATAGTGTAACCGCCAAACAGTATAAGTATTTAACTGACCCTTAACCACTATTCCGCTACTTTTGAAGGACACAAAACGTGTAAATAAAAAAGTTTAACATACGAAACTAATTCGGCACCAACAGTGAGGGTTAGGTAGTGGTACAGATCGTACCAACAATTTACTCACTGCAGAACTTTGAATCATAAAAGGAAAAACAAAATTGGGTAATAGTGATCCGGGGTTCACCCACGAGAACCTGTTTCCTTTCCATCAATCGTCACCACGTAACATTGCACATACGCAGTTTCACGAAACACCAAGTATTGTTTCCTGCTGTACAACCAATCGCCCAGCAATTCCTTTTTTTGCTTACGCACGAGAAATTGCGAGTCAGAAGTTATTTCCATTCAATCAATGTGCGCAGTAATAAACAGTTTTCATTTGGATTTGTAGGAAAGTAAAGGCATTTCAATTTTGTAAGGTGAAGTCAGGCAAAATTGTTATCAGGATGAGGCAAATCGTCTTCTTTTGGATAGTGGTTGCATTATCTCAAGCTAATGCCCAAGGTAATTTAGCTTGGTAATCGTGCTACGAAATAGGCGAAGTTAAACTGAAAGGATTAAGGTCTACTGATTACCATTTTGAACGCAAGGGAAAAAAATATATTGTAATCTCAACCGTTTCTAAAATTTATTCCTACATACAACGGTTAACAAAGTTTTCGGCCTGTTCGTTCTGTTTAATCGTTTTTTAGTTGTATTGCAGAGAATAGTTTAAATGTCTTAATACCTGTAGGGTATATTGAAACGCAAGAAAACCACAGTAAATAAAAAAGTGCTTCCAATTTAAGATTCCAGGCTAAATAGGCACAAATTTTTCCAATGTTATCGTAAAATTTCCAAACTTCTACTAAGGCTGAATAACACATTGAAAGTAAAACAGTAACAAGCGTTAAATGTAAGCTAGCTTCACATTATACAAAAATTATTATCAAATATAATGGCAGATTGCGATCAAAGAGTTCTAGTGAAATCTGGGATCAACAATCCAATCACATCACCTAATTATCCTGACCAGTACCCAGGCAACAAACAATGCACATATTATCTGTACAGCAGAAGCGCATCAAACCACATAACAATAACTTTTGAGTCATTTCACATGGAGGAACATCGTTCTTGCGCGTGAGTATATTTTCAAAAATATATTCTTTAAAAAGGTAAATAGGATAGGCTACACGCAAAGAAAAATGTTTAATTTGAAACGAAACAAAGATTTGTGATAGTGAGTATTTACCGAAACGTTTGAATGACAAAGTATGTAGCTTTTTACGTCTATTTGGACTCTTCCATTCCTTTTGAACAGATGTTTGTAACAAAGATTTGTGTTTTGTGTATTTTGAAATAACTCAAGTAACAATTAAAATTGTATTCAAAAATTTATTACAAAGTTTTGAATTCAATAAAAAAAAACAATATTTGGAAAGGGTTTAAGACCAACACCAAAACAGTTCAACTTGAACTATTTTTTGTCAAACTTCTTCAGGTTTGACTACTTAGCTGTGTACGACGGACCAACAGCAAATTCGGATCTTCTTGCCAAACTTTGTGGTTCGAGTCTTCCTTCTTCTTTTACCAGTACCGGAAAACACCTTACTCTTTTGTTTCGAGCTGATGCATCTATTCACGGCGACGGCTTTAAATTCAAATTTACTTCAGGTGTGCTAAAAAGCCCCCCCCCCTATTTGAATAAGGAAGTAGGTTTTGTATGGGAATGTTTAAAACCAAAGAGTTATACAGTGGTTTAAAGAGACTAAATCTTTTCTCCATAAAAACAGTAGTTAAATAGGTTTAAAATGTCGGAAAGTTAAGCAGCGTACATTTGGGCCGGTGTTTTTTCACATAAACAGTTAGAATCGATGTATATTTTGGCATTAATTGCATTTACTTGCTGTGAAACTGTTATGTCTGTACTAGCCTAAGTTTATCAATTCTAACTTATTTTACTTATAGGCTGCAACTTTGAATACACTGAACAAAGCAACCAAATCAAGTCTCCTGGCTATCCTTCAAACTACCCCGATTCCAGTCGATGTACTTACTCTATAGCCCCTCCAAGCGGAAACCAAATTCTGTTGGCCTTTCAAAACTTCGAGTAGGCTTTTCGTTTCTGACATTTGTACGAATTTCATAAACGTTTAGCCTACTGATTGACTTAATTTTACCCTTTCTGCTTTCTAGAAGATGTAGATTACATGTGATGTCAAAAACACGGTTGTAACATTTTTTGTGTTAAATAGGAGAACAAAATGCTGAAAAGACATTTAACAGTTCATTTTTATGTGTGAAAAAACACATATAATGTGGATAGTTCTGATTAGTTTATGGTTTAAAGACGTCACAAATTGTGCTTTATAAGTTCTGTTTTTGACAACCACAAAAATAGCTAAACATAAACGTTTTACATTAACCAAATCACGAATTTTTAGGGTTGAGTTCTCTGATCAATGCAACTTCGATTACGTTCAACTTGTCTCAAAACCAAGTAATGTGTCACTTGGACGGTTTTGTGGAAGAAAAACAACCTTCAAAAAACTGGTGAACTCAACAAACATGGTCGTGAATTTCATTTCGGATCGTTCCGTGTCCAGATCGGGATTTTTGATAGATTACCGCGTTTCAAGTAAGATATGCTAGATTGGCTTATTCTTGAATTTACTTTTGTGGCATAACATTAAAGAGCCAACTTACCATTTCAAGTCAATCTTAATAAAATCCGTACATCAATATCTTGAACATTTATACTAAAAATGATTTTTTTACTTGAAAAATGGCCAGGGCTTATATCAGTAAAACCAAATTGTAATTAATTTTTTTTTATCTTGTTTGTTAATAAGTTCGGCCGCTAGAACTTTCTTTTACTAAGCAAACAACCAGACTAACAATAAAGTTAGCTCAAATGCAGCCAGTCAGTAATATATGTAATGGTGTGATTGTTAACAGCGGACTGCAGTGTGAATAATGGCGGATGTAGTCACCACTGCAACGTTGCTTCTCCTGGTGTTGTTGTATGTTCGTGTGATCCTGGCTTCCAACTAAACCAACATGGGGTTTTATGCGAGGGTAAGTTAAATGATTTTGTTACTACCACCAAATGGTTTTTCAATACAATTCTAAGAAGCTAGCCGTTTTGTATTTACGTTTTGAAGCTTTAAATATAAGTGACATTAAGCAAAATGCACAACAAATGGGCATATATCGGTTGAAAGCTTTTTGATTTTATTTCTATGGTAAATAAACTGAAAAAAACAAGGATTTCTGTGTTAAATCGACTAGTAAATCAGTCAGGATACAATCTACTGGTTGCAAAAACAATAGCCCATGTTATTTCCTGCAATAAGAAACCAAACTAAACTTACACGGTTACTTGATTTTAGATCTTAATTTATTCATAAATTGGTCCAAATCACATTTACAGATATTGATGAGTGCCAGAGCTCTCCTTGCTCTGAAGTTTGCATAAACGCTCCCGGTTATTTCAACTGCAGCTGTTCGACTCCAGGTTATCTTTTATCACCTGACGGTATTTCATGCACAGGTGGGAAATTGTATTGACTTTTGCGCGTACTTTTTCTAACGTTATTAGGCATGTTGCTGAAGTTATCCTATGTAAATAGGCTAATGGTTTAAACCAGTGATTCTCAACCGGGGGTCCGCACAGCGTTTTCAGGGGGGGCGCGACAACTTCGGGGAAAAACGAGATTGACGAATCGTGATTAAAAAAAATCCCTTCAACATGTTAAAATGGCATGAAACTTGTTACCCCCCCCCCTTCATAGGCGAAAACAAAATGCATTGTGACATTATAACCCCATTGTGATGCAACAGACGTAAATTGTCAGTGGCATCACAATGCAAAGTGTCTTTCTTGTTGATACACGATGTCCCAACCCAAACCAAAGTGATTGAAATTTTGGTCCTAGACCGAACGTGGTCGGCATTTAATGCACCATGTATAGGTTGCTTGTTAATAAAAAAGTACAAAAAAGCACATTCACCTTCAAGGGGTCCGCAGTCAGATCACAGTGTCGAAAAGGGTCCGCAAGGGCAAAAAGGTCGAGAACCACTGACTTTAAACATTGTCATAAAATATCTGGTTAGCTGTATGGCTGCTTGTTTAGCTTCCCAGCATCTTAATTAGTTCACTCTTAAAACGCCATTGCTAGGCGCAATTTATCAGCATTGTCAATTGTAAAAAATAAATAGGAAACGGTATTATTGGTTATGTTTGTAAACATTTAACCCTGTGTGAGACATTAAGTAGATCATTTGTTTCATTTTCCTTTTTTTTCAGTTGTAACTTGGATTTAAACTTAACTGTGCATTATATATATTGTACCAAAATGTTCAAATCACAACGGCCAAAACTATTCAAATGCAATTTTGTTCCATTTTAGACATGACCTGTAAAATCAACAACGGTGGATGCGAACACATTTGCCAACCGTTCGGCCATACGCAGTACCACTGTGCATGCAATGCTGGTTATATTCTATCATCAGATGCACACAACTGCTCTGGTAAGCTCATAAAATGTTAGGTTTACTGATCACAACAACACTTATCAAAAAGATATAATACTTTTGAATAATAAAACATGTCGCATTTCCTTCTATTTTGGCCGTTATATTCGTCATTAAGCATTAGGAAATAGTTATGTACAAACTTTTTAATAATTAAATGACTACTAACCATACTGTATATTAGTTCAATGATATTGTTTTCTTTGTCAGGCAGCTATTCATTTTTAAGCCAATTTTTCAGCATTTACAGTCATTGATTGTTTATTTAGGTTTAGTAAATACAACAACATTTAACTTACTGTGTGCCACATGCGAAGACAAAATAGGAAATCGTGCCTATAGGTTCTCGACAGTTCACAACGACAGGGCTGGGGAGATCTCAAAATCACGCCTTTACAGTTTAGACTCCTACCAATTCAAAAGGCCAGCCTGCTCAAAACGCCGTGCAGCACACAAAAAAACATTGTTAGAACAGTTGATTGTCACGTCCTTTATGACGTCATGGAACATAGTACAAGCTTGGCTTTGCTAGTTGCGATGACCTCAAACGTTTTGTTTTTTTAGATATTGACGAGTGCAATACAACCATCACAAAATATCGACACCACTGCGAACAAATCTGCGTCAACCAAGGCGGATCGTACTATTGTCTGTGCAATGAAGGATATGAGCTGAGTCCCAATGGACGTACCTGTCGTGGTAAGTTAACTCATATTTTGAGAATATTGATGCACTTTGATCGGTAGCCTTGCGCCGTATATGTAACAAAAAACCAAGGACCACATGATACCACAAAAACGTTTTAAACTGTGCAGTTATCAAAAGTCTTTTGTCGAGTTTAAAAGTCATCTGCTAAATGCCATACAGAGCAAAAGTATCTGCTACAAGTATGAAAAAAGGGTGCAAATGTTAGTAATCCCGGCAAGCATATTGTGTCACAACTCACAAAAGAAGTTAATTGACAACAATTTTTGTGAGACTACACTTTGGGCATGCTTTGAAGCAGGAATATCAGACTAAACCAGTGGTTCCCAAACTGTGGGCCATGGCCCAGTACTAGGCTACAAATACATTTGAACAGATTCTACTGTTTTGTTATACTGTATATATTATGCGCTTTGTTTTGAAAACATAATATTTGCAAAGAATTCCGAATCATGTAGCCAAATTTCAGGAGCATGTATCTCAATAAAAATTAGTTGCTAGAAAATTTTGCCTATTTTTGAGTGATTTTTGTTTGTGCCCAAATTTACAGCACGTGGTGAGCCACGAATCGCTATTAAATAGACATTTGGGCCACAGACCAACAAAGTTCGGAAACCCCTGGACTAAACAGTGAGAAGGTCTGCGAAAACATTTTTCTGTTAATCATTCACCCAGATTTACGTAAGGTCCGGTTAGAAACCTAAAGNAATTATTGCCCAAATTTACAGCACGTGGTGAGCCACGAATCGCTATTAAATAGACATTTGGGCCACAGACCAACAAAGTTCGGAAACCCCTGGACTAAACAGTGAGAACGTCTGCGAAAACATTTTTCTGTTAATCATTCACCCAGATTTACGTAAGGTCCGGTTAGAAACCTAAAGTTGATGGGGTTCTTGCAAACGAAGTAAACGCTTTTCACTATTGACATGTAAGCTATTTTGGCAAAACAATGGACACAAAATAAAGTTTCACGGTCCACTACTTGGAACAGCATGTGTACACTAAAACTTGTTTGCCTAACTCAATGGCTGGACTTCTTTTAAAGCAAAGGCTGCGAAATTGAGGCCCGAACCCAACAGTACAAACTCAAAAACGGACAGAATCGATTCTATGAAACATAAAGACTAACATGAGTCTAAAACTGTGCGATGTGTAATAAATATGTCCAAGTAAAGTTTTATGCTAACAAAAGCCTGAAATTGAGCCGAAAAGCCCTGCCTAACTTTGTATCAACTGCATTAAAAATACGCCCCTTGAGCAGTTTAATTCTAAACGTAATACAATACGAAGAACGATTTTGCAGATGTTGACGAGTGTGCAGAACATGGTCATGTGTGTGAACATCGGTGTGTGAACCAGGAGGGAAGTTGGGGTTGTGGATGTTTCGATGGATTTCAGCCGATTCCTGACAACAATACATACTGTGAAGACATTGACGAATGCAGCAACGGTAAATATTATGACATGTTATTTCGATAATACAAAAGCAGTTCAGAATAGTTTTTATTGATATAATGACATCAGGCACAGGCCTTTTTATTTTTCCTTTTTTTTGGAAAAGTACAACAGCAAAACAGTAAAGCATATAAAATTGTTTGTCGAATGCCTGAAGCAAAATTTGTAATTTCATTTTGCTGTTCCTATAATCGCTTCAAAGCTGTAGAATTATTTGCAAACATTAGCAATTAAAACCAATTTAAAAAACATGGATTAAAAAAGATTACCAGTTTAAGCGGTATAGCAACAGGTATTAAAACCTACTTAAGATATATTTTGTATAAGTAAAGTCCATTCTACAGAACGAACTGGTTGCAAACTTCGCAAACCATTGTGAGCACTGTTAAAATTTTAAATTAGAATCGGGTGAGACCAGAATCCTCTTTCATACATTAAAAATAACAGCCATTGCCCTTAATATCTTCAGATATCTTATAATGAGATTGATCTTATGTATTTTTGTTGTCTTGTTGCAGGTATAGCTCCCTCCACATGCGCACAATGTATCAACCACATTGGAACTTATGTGTGCATTTGTGAA
>QLIY01003683.1:0-10984 GCA_003260075.1 Phallusia mammillata | reverse complement strand
TGTCATATTTGTCACTAACAATAGTCTGTTATTTTAATATGTATTCTGATTCAATTACACTGCTGTCTGAGGCACTCTTTGATTGATTTGATTGTGAACTGCACAGTACCTAGTGTCCTATACTGACAGAAACCACCTTTAATAAATTCAAAATCAGGGGTTTGTAGTTGATAAAAACAATGGAAAAAGCAGATTCCTGAGTTTCTCATATCCTGGCTCAGTGCAAAAGAGTTCCACATTCTGACATGGAGCAAACTAGAGTCCCACAAATTGACTCAAATGGGAAACCCACATAAGAGCGTAATGCAACAGTTCCAGGTTATCGCCCAGTAAAAACAGCTTCCAAAAAACAGATTTGTGCATGACGTAATTCATATCGACGTACAAAACAGACTACTACACACCGAAACTACACGAAACCCACGTACATAACGCATTAGGTAACACACAAATCGAAGCTAAAACGATCCGGCTTAAAACCACCAGCACAATTCATACGTAAAAAGTTGTGGGTTGAGGTGTGAGATATAAATGCTTTATGCTAAACCAAGAAAATTAGATAATGATTGTCGTAAGTGGAAGAACATCAAAATATTGAATCAAAGTTAGAAAATTGTTGAATAATGGCANCCACGTACATAACGCATTAGGTAACACACAAATCGAAGCTAAAACGATCCGGCTTAAAACCACCAGCACAATTCATACGTAAAAAGTTGTGGGTTGAGGTGTGAGATATAAATGCTTTATGCTAAACCAAGAAAATTAGATAATGATTGTCGTAAGTGGAAGAACATCAAAATATTGAATCAAAGTTAGAAAATTGTTGAATAATGGCATTGTCGCAGTTATACGTTTGGGACAGTTTGTTATCAAAGTGTCAGATGAAGCCGTATTGGGAAACGTTTCGATCTTCTGCTATGGCGTTGATGACAACATCAACTTTATTTCTCATATACGCAACGCCTCATAACCTGTATAGTTGCAAGGAAAACAACACGACTGTATTTGTGCCTGCTATCGGTCTAGAGTGCTTTAATCAAACTGACCAATTCGTACAGTTTTGGTGGGTTGCGCCTTACTATACAACATTTTTATTCTTTTGGAACAACTTTTGGGAGTATAAACCACAAGTAATAAACAAAATAAAGAGTTACCATGAAGCTTATCTCTTGGTGCAGGAGTTATACCCGTCAAGTGGGTATTTAAACCCCCCCCCCTACTACTCCAAACGAACAAGGAGCAACAGAAGAGGAGAAACAAAAACGCATGGTTGCCAGAAGAATCTGGACTCTCATTCAAAAAATGGTTAACAAGCATTACCTTGTAAAAAAGTACGGCACAAGAAATGTATTGTGTTTGCTAGCAGCGTTGTCTTACTTCTCTTGTTTAGCAATAGTTTTAAGTGCGCAGAACAGAAGTTTTTCCTGCACCACAAACAACTTAAACTTCACATGTTATTACTCATCTTACGAAATAATAATCGGTGGTGTGGGGGTCCAAATGCTTGCGGTCTTGGGTCAAGTTGTTGCTTTCGCTCGCTTGTGTCTAGCATTTTATCGTAAAAGACAAGACTTAGACATTCTTGAAACGATGATAGTGGAATCGGGAGACAACACGATGTCCGGTCATTTTGTATCAATTGTGAAAGACATAATCTGGGAAAGCAGGAACGATAATCAAGATTTAAAAACCATTTGCCAGGAAAATGAAATATCCGCTGCTAAAGCTGAAGATTACGGTTTCTTCATTTTTCAAAGTTTGTTCGATGACCTCAAGAAGGTGTTAGAAAGGATTGAAAGAGAAGGAAATGGAGAATGTGAAAATACTTTGAAGTACTTGAAGAAACAGCTGCGTTTAGAATAACACCAACGTAGTCCTAACGTGATCAAAACTTTTTATAGCTGATTTATCTGTTCATTTGTACACGATATATACACGATACGGTTCCCCTTTATTGTGATAACTAGTCACAACACGGATCTGTCCAGTTTTTTTCAAACCAGAGCCAAGGTATTGAATGGAAGGAGAAACTTATTAATCAATGCATTTTATTGCCAGTCAGATTAAACAATCCTCGTTCTTCATTTTTTCTGCTTTTTTATGTCGACAAAGTTTTATATTTTGTGTATTTGAGCATTAATTACCAGAGCACGAGTTACTTTCCATGTCTTTATTGCACCGTATTTTTGTCGATCGTGTTTTTTCATCCAGTCGTATGAAGCTTGTCGTGAAAATACTGAAGCTGCCGTCAATGCAGAAGATTACGGGTTTTTCGCGTTTTACAATGTGACCTGTCGCACACACCTCACAACCAAAAACGACCAAAATCGCCAAGAAATTGACGAAAATGTTAGAAATACTTGGAGAAATCTGGCCCTATGTTTAAATCGGCGTCCGACCAACAATCTATTCAACACCCCTTTTTTGTGTTGATGCGATTTTAAACTTTATTGAAAGTGTATAACTTTCGAACTGGTTTGTTCTGTACTTTGTTGGAAATTTTCGAAAAGTTATAGTAACTGGGATCGAGTGTTTGTTTATTCCTAAATTTCTATTGTTGCTTGCTTTTGACTTCTAGCGACATTATGTGTTCAACATGTCTATATAAATATACATATATATCCGAATTTATTATTAAAAGTTTGGAACAACTTACACAACAAATTTGTTAAATTAAAGGGAATTTTGGAATCGTGCAAAATATTTATAAAGAAAATATATTTTCAGTTCTTCAAGGTGATAAGGCAAGGAAACGAAATGATGTTGAAGAAAAAAAATCTAAATGAACTAAAGGATTTTACGAAAGTATTGGTTTTGCAAAGAAAGGCCCTGAAAAGTTAAAAAAAACTAAAATCCAAAAAACACATGTTTTATAAATTGCTGGAAAATTACATTTTACATCAACGTTCAAAAAATCCGCGTGTAATAATTCATACCACCTTAACTACAGTAAAGGAAAAATATATCGTTTTTTTGGATTTAATTGAACTCAGTCACACATTTATTCCGTGGTATTTGCTGAAGCTTGCACAAACCGGTATGTTGGTGCAGAATGTTAAAGCAAAATCGCATTTGGTCTAGGTTTTTTTGTCAAATGATATGGCAACATGTTGTTGCAAATGCAAACCATCTAATCTAAACCAACAAAACTTAGTAAGACCGTATTTTGTGCGATGCACCTGCAGACGTAGAACTGAATTACAAAATGCATTCACATGTACATTGCTTTGTAGAAAAGATGTCCTTCTTATCGCAGGCACGAATCATATTTTACGTGACCTCATTGCAAATGGTAAGCAATTAACTAGTTAATAAAAAACAATGCTACACTATTTTTTGTCTGGTGGAGAATTATATTGAAGGCCAAGCGTTCTCCTGCCCGATTTGTGTGCAATCTGTATTCGTTAATTACAAATTTGTGTTGCAGCTTTTTTAGTTTTTACCATTCATGTGAAAAATAAAAATAAATTATATTATTATAAAATTTATTTCGGCTTTTAGTGGGATTTTTTGTTGTGAAAACTTTTAGATGACACAAAAAGCTTTACACTAATCTGGAGATCCTATATTTTTTTTTAAAAATGGGTCGACAAAAAAGTATGTAAGAAACATTCAGAACTGCTACGTTCTTGTGGCTAACACTAGCACAAAAGCTTGTGCTGAGGTCGGCGAATAATTACGTCTATGCTAAACTCGCAAGGTATAAATCATATAAAACGAATGTTTGTAAAAAATGGTTAAATTGCACAAAAATCGAGCTTTACATAATGCGCATTCCTAGGACAGGGCCATGCGTAACGAAACTGTGTAAAACTAATTCCCATAAAATGGTATATAGTGCAAAATAGAATAACACCGTTTCATCTACGTGAAAACTAGTGTTCATACAGTAAGCTGGCTGACTGACGAGTTATATTCTCTCTGTACATGTGCTTAGGGCATCAAAGCATAATATAATGGTGCATATATGGAAGGGCAGGTGACATTTATTTACAATATACTTGCGCCGTATTCTACCACGTAACTTAACAAAACAAGGTATTATTATTATTATTATCATGATTATTACGGTAAATTAATTGCCAATTTTTTACAGCTTGTACTATACACACTAAACGTGCGGAAAACCTACGTCATGGTTTGACAAATGACGCAGGCCAAAATAAACTCCTACATACCGTACAAACGCACATAAACTCCCACAGGTTAAAATACGTAAAGCATACTTCGACATACCTCATTTAAGCAAATGCCCACTCAACGGAACCGAAAAATTTACAGTACATACGTATCGCATTATAAGTGACGTAAACGCTTAATGCTAAATACACGTAGAAAAATTGTGGGTTGTTTTGACACAATGATGGTCTGGAAATAACCTGCCAAATTAATGACCCTGTTTTAAAGAGTATTTGTGAGGATACAGTTACACGGCGGTAAACAGTTAAAGCCAAAACCTATACGTCTGAAATGTACATTTGCATACAGTTTTGCATCAAATGAGGTCAGAAATAAAACGTTCAGCGCTTCAGAACCAATTTTTTTAAATAAATAAATAAATATAAATATGGCATTGTCTCAGTTATACCTTTGGGATAGTTTGTTATCGAGGTACCAGATGAAGTCATATTGGGAGACGTTCCGATCGTCTACTATGGCGTTGATGACAACATCAACTTTATTTCTCATAACTTATACGCAACGCCTCATGACCTGTTTAGTTGCAAGGAAAACAACACGACTGTGATTGTGCCTGTTGTCGGTCTAGAGTGTTTCGGTCAATCCACCGACCTCTTGTTACAGTTTTGGTGGATTGCGCCTTACTTTAGTGCATATTTATACTTCTTTAACAACTTTTGGGAGTACCTTCCACAAGTAATAAACAGAGTGAAGAGTTACCATGAAGCTTACCTCTTGGTGCAGGAGTTATATCCGTCAAGTGGGTATTTAAGATATCTTGTTACTACTCCAAACGAACAAGGAGCAACAGAAGAGGAGAAACAAAAACGAATGGGCGCAAGAAGAATCTGGACACTCATTCTAAAAATGGTCAACGAGAACTATCTTGCAAAAGTATACAGAGCAAGAAATATTTTGTGCATGTTTGCAGCGATGGCCTACGTGATATTTTTAGCATACATTTTATTTGCGCAGAGCAGAAGCTTTTCCTGCACCATAAACAATTCAAACTTCACATGTTATTACTCATCTTACGCAATAATGATTGGCGGCGTCGCTGTCCAAGCGGGATCGGCCTTAGGTCAAGTTTATGCTTTCGTTTGGTTGTTTCTAGCATTTTATCATAAAAGACAAGACTTAGACATTCTTGAAATAATGATAGTGAAATCGGGAGAAAACACGATGTCCGGTCATTTTCTTACGATTGTGAGAGACATAATTTGGGAAAGATGGAACGATAATGAAGATTTGAAAACCATTTGCAAGAAAAATGAGATATCTGCTGCTAAAGCTGAAGATTACGGTTTCTTCATTTTTCAAAGTTTGTTCGATGACCTCGAGGATGTGTTAGAAAGGATTGAAAGAGGAGTAAGTGAAGGATGTGAAAATACTTTGAAGTACTTGAAGAAACAGCTGCGTTTAGAGTAATACCAACGTAGTCCTAACCTGATTAAAACTTTTTATAGCTTATTTAATTGTTTATTTGTACACGATATATACACGATACGGTTCCCCTTTTCTGTAATAACTAGTCACAACACGGATCTGCCCGTTGTTTTTTAAACGAGAGCCAACGTATATTTGAATAGAAGGAGAAGCATCAATGCATTTTGTTGCAAGTCAGATTAAAAAATCCTAGTTCTTCAATTTTTGCTTTTTTGTGTCGACAAAGTTTTGTGCTGTTATTTTGTGTTGAGTATTAATTACAAGAGCATGAGTTACTTTCCATGTCTTTAATGCATCGTTTGTTTGTCAATCGTACTAGTTTCGTACTGTTTTTTTTTTCATCCAATTATATGAAATTGTCATGTATTTTTCTTACAGAGCCAATGGAGGGCGAGAAGCATTTTTAAGCTTTTCTTGTAATTAAATTTTATGGTGTGTCATTTGTATTGTGCAGTACGTTTCACCGCCATGACTCTTTACTCCTACCCTGTGTTTATATATGACGTGTTTGTAACGGTCACGTGCTTTCAAACCATCATTTTGGCACATTGCCTTTTTGTTCTCATGAAAATAATATGGAGTTTGTGGCATATGGTATTAATTTGCCGATTATGCGTTCACATCATTCACTGAATATTGGAAGTGTATGTCCAGTGTCGCTATTCTCACACTAGTTTACGTTCGCGGTTTTCTGTTATCTTGAAACTGCTTGGTTATAAGATGGCTGTTGCTTAAACCGGGTGTTTCGAGGTTTGCAAGTTAAACTTAAAACAAACCAAATATTGACGAGTAAAAGGAGGTACTGTTTTGCAATGATTGCAAGATAAAGGGAATATCTTGTGAAAAAAAGTTTTATCGTTCATCTTTCTTTTCTTCCCTTAACATAAATGTGACTTGATGTGTGTTGCGTAAACAGAATAAAAGACAAGAACTACATTTTTTTTCTGTGGATTATGTCGGCTCTGTGCAGCAAGCTTTAAGAATGGTTATAATGGACTTACACGCTACTGCAGACGACCGATACGAATTACGAGACACAGAAAAAACAATAAGCTTCCAAGTAAAGGGTAACAAAGTCCAAGAAGCTCAGCTGACTCAGGAGAACATTTCCAAATCAATAGTCAGTCCAAGGCCTTCACGCCCGCACACGTGATGTAGCAAATATCGAAGAGGCGTTTTATCAGAATTGAATTAATGCTTGTATTGAGACTTTTCGTAACCTGTTACAGACAACTGTTTTCTTACTTTTTTACTTGACAAATAAACTCTGGGAACATCTGCCACAAGTGATAAACAAAGTGAAGAGTTACAGGCAGGCTTACAATTTGGTGCAAGACTTAAATTTGCCACGGGGAGTTTTGCAATATTATGTTACAACTCCAAACACTACACAAACGCCTTACAATGAACGACAAAAACGCATTTCAGCGAGAAGAATTTGGACTCTAATTTATTGGCGTATTGTTGAAGGCGGTTATGTTGTCGCAATGTACCAAGTTAGAAATATTATTGGTGTTGTTGTGGCGGTTGGGTACACTGTATTTTTATCATGCATTCTTGTCATGCACAACACAAGCTTTACATGGAAAACAAACCACTTTTACTGCACACAAGGTGACTCATCTTATGAAGTACATATCAGGGTGGTGATGGTGCAACTTTTTGCTTCTATTTTTCAAGCAATAACTTTTATTTGCTTGTTGGTTACATTCCGTTTTCATCAAGACGATTCAATGTTTCTCCAAATATTGATGATGAATTCAGGAAATAACATTAACCTTTTGCAATTTGCAGCGATTGTAGAAGACATAAAACAAGAACACGACAAAGACAACGTCAATTTGTATGATCTTTGTTATCAGAATGCTGAAACGGCTATAGAAGCCGATGATCACGGATTTTTTGTTTTTTACTGTGAAGTCGCTCATGCTGGGACTGAACGTTCTCAAGTTTGCATAGAAGAAGACCGGGAAATAATTTTATGGTACTTACACACTTATTGTCCACAGTTTCTTGATCATCGTCCAATCCGCAAATAGTACAAAGAATCAAACACAGCTTATAACTTGGGAATCGGCGGCTTTCGCTACAAACCAGTGGTTGTCATTTTTTGATCCCACCTGAAATTGTAGCTTTGTAGAGCAAACCATAGCCTACACTTTACAATGCAAGATTTTTTTTTGTTTTTCGTAAATGTTTTCTGAAATGCGTTGTTGCTGGCTTTGGTCACACGTGTAGCCTATAGGCCTACTCTGTTTTTAGAGTCATGAGCTGTTTTTGTGTTTGTTCTTGCAATATCGAGATTCAACATGCTATTTCTCCAAAATGTAAAAAATGGTAATACGTTAGCCTATACATATTATATAATCCTACTTAGTAGAATACTAGATCTTGGAACACATGCTTGGTAAAAGGGTGTTTTAAGAGAAAAAAATAAGATTAGAGTCAGATTTTTTTATTTAGAGAAACGAAAGATCGAGATTAAAAGCAATCACACGTCTGTCGGATATTGCTTGCTGCTGTAGAATTAGGAAGAAAATTGTTTTTTTCTTTTTTGTAAGTTATAGGTCTACTATGTTTGGGCTATCCCAACACTTTCTTTACATGGTCCAAACAAGTAAACATTGTAACGTATTCTATACGTTGCGTTGTCTTCACCAAAGGCCATTTGAAAATGAAACCCGACCATTTGACACTAGGCTAGAAATTTTTCAACAGGTTCAACAAAAAAAGTTGAAAAAAATTAAGCAGAAGGTAAAAAGGCAAAATTGTTTTCCACACTAACAAAAATCAATACTTTACCAGCAATCTGTACAAACAAGTTGTTACAAACTATACAACGTCGAAGCGATGAGTGAAAATTCACACCACCAGCCAACTTAAAATGTACAGCATCGATTTGTTGAACGAACGTCCTGTCACCAAACAATTTAATGTAGTCAAATTGGTTTAATCATGTTTGTCGACTGGGTTTAACGCTACTATTACAAACACCAACGCGCCCTGTAGTTTTCCACAAGTGNATTTCTTTGTGTCTGCTGCATTTAAGTTGCTTGCAAAATGTGTGCCAATGCTTTTCAACTCATGAAATTTATGGAGTACAACTTAGGGACAAGTGGCTACGATCAGACATTTTGAGAGAAGCTTTGTTTGATCTTGTGGCAAAACCACTGATTTTGCAGAACACCACTATTGCAACCATCACAAAAGTGGTAAATGCATTGTCTACTTCCCCACCTGTCTACCAAGAATGGGTGGACAAAATTTGTCACTTTATTTCTACTTGTCATGATGATGAATTTTTTTCAGCAGTCGAGATTATGACAAAGGTTCTAACAAATGGCAAAAAGGGGGATAAAATTCCTATTAATGAAATGTCAACAAAACTAATTCATCTCATACAGAAATCATCTCTGCTGATACAAAAAGACTGCACTGTTGTCAACTTTGCTACATACCTTGATCTATTGCATGCAATTTTCGCATCTAATGAAATACCAGAAGATACATTTGTTGCAAGCAGTGAATCTATACTTTTGAACTTTTCCAATGCTTGCAAACATTCTGTAATAACAACAAAGTACCTGAAAGTGGTCAAACGTATTTTACCTCTATCAACTGATGCAAGTCCAAGCAGTTGTTGTGTGAAGAAGTTTGCAGCCAAACTGTTTTCAGCCATGGTAGCAGGTATTCCGAAATCAGTTCAACATAAACCAGGTGAACACGGTTTTGGTGGTGCCAAAAAAGTAGAGGCAAAAGACAGTTGTAGCTCTCCTGATGTAATGCTGATGGTCAATATTCTCTTGAAATGCATTGCACTGACAGATTGTGGAAATTCGCATGTACCAGAAAAAGCTACAATTTGTATAAAAATCCTGTTGTGTGCAAATCCCAAAAACACACAGGAAAGTTCTTTGGAAAATGAACTACTGGAGTTTTATTTTGAACAAGACGACTTACTGATTGAGTTTTTGTTGCTGCATCTCTTGATTTTCAGAAGCAGTAAGATGTAAGTTTTCTTTACCATTTCTGTTTAGTCCTATTAGTTGAACATAAAAGTGTCTACTTTTTAAACAAAGATTGTGTGATTATAACAACAGCTTTAATGATTTTTAGTAAATTGGTCACCAGTCACACTATGTAAAAAAAATCAAACAATGTATTAACCTTTAAAGGAAAGAAAATTGTTTTTAGTGGTTAAATGGAGTTTGACCACCACCGGCAAGACTATTTTTTTAACTTACAAAGACATTTACTTTTGTAGGACTCCAGAAAAACCAATCTTCTGTGGATTTTCTCCACACCAAGCATTTCTTAATCTTGTTCAGCGATTAGCATTCGATAATTCAATTCTACTTGACTGGCTCACCTCTGAAGAAACCCAGTTTTTACTTTACTTCATCAAATACACCAAGTACTGCCATAAGACTCAGAACGACCTGCTGGCTGAATGCAAGAGATGCAATGCTACATCGTCACTAAATGAAATGCTCATAAAACTTAAGAAATCAATTGAAAGATTATCTGCCACGAACTTGTTTCCTTACTCTGCAAAGCCTCTGTTAAGAAACATTGACCTTTTTCTGGCAATTGTAAAACCTGTTTGAATTATTCTAACTTCTGGCATTCACATCAAATGTTTTTCCAAGTTTGTGCGGTTTTTATTTTTGTCATGAATTTTTCGACCGTGACCGCGTGCTGTAACCTGTTGAGAAATAAACAACCATGAATTTGCGGAAAATTATTCCAAGTTCATACAAATAGAGTGAAGCTGTAATTAAGACACATGCACAATAGTGATAAAAACGCATGCAGTTGTATTCATATTAAATTCGCTATAAAAATAAAGTTTATATTATCAGGTGATGACCATTTTATACAAAGTTATTTAGTTTTTACTGACAAACTATCACACCCCTATGCAGAGACTTTTGTCTACTTACTATTTTGGCTTGACCCATCTAAAAATTGTGGACCGTAACCAAAATATAATATGACAAGAGTACAATGATGTCTAGGACTTCTATGCCTATAGTTAAGTGATTCTAAAAGTGGAGAATGGCACGCCGTGAGGTGTTTGCAATCCCAAAACAGGCACAAAAGATTAAATGCCAGTCGAGGGTGCCATGAAAAAATAGTAAATTTTGCCTTATTTTTTTATGAATTTTAATAGTAGGCTTTATAACCAACAAATGATAGCACAGTAATTATAACAAATGGTTTCCCAGTTTAGGGTATTTCCAGTATTCTAAAAACCCTAGTTAGTAAACATACAATGCATGTAAATGATATCTGTCTTGTTTTTCACTGGGGCCGCTTTCAATTCAACTAGCTGGTTAGGAGAGTATGTATCAAA
>QLIY01003681.1:0-10989 GCA_003260075.1 Phallusia mammillata | reverse complement strand
ACATTACTGACACCAGTAAAAAAATATTTTTTTGTTGCCCTGTGTTATTCATAATAAAATGTTAATTTAAAATATGTCTTTAGTAAAACCGAATTTCAACAAAAAAAGGAGAAAAGGTTAAAAACGTGATTGCTTCCAAAACAATCTTGTTTCCTTATAATTTACGTTTATACGAAGTACTATTTGACTTGCTTGAACTAAAACTGATATTTTTTTTGGTTTGCGGGCAAATGGTTCCTAAAGGTGTTTAAATTCAGATGTATTGAAAATGAATGTTAAACTGTATGTACTATTAGGAAACGGAAAACAACCAAGCAAGCCACCAAAACACTGTAAAATTGTGGGTAGAATCTCATGTTGACGGTGGCTTGGTATCACGCAGTCGTTGGTACTTGATTGAAACGACTTGTGCAAACGAAAAGTTTTTTGAAGCGTCTGGAAGCTTCGCACCTCAGGACCCAGTTATAATCACCGGTGAAGAAGGATTCGCAGATATCGAAATCACCTTCGATTTTTACACAGACTCTACATTTATCGTAAGTCTTCATACACTTGTTACCAAGCCTTATTGTAACTACGACGTTTTCCAATATTTCTAGGAGAGGTGCATCTAAAATATACAGGGATGCACTGTTATAACACTTGCGCATCGTTATATTACTTAGTGCAACTTTATGTAACTTACCGCACGTTTTTAAGTAAAGATAGACCCAGCATTACAAGGTTGCATCGAGCGACATTAATGTGCAACAAACGATATTTATGAATAGACTAGGTTATTAGGTAACACTTCTACGTCACATTTATACTGTTTGTTTTTTATTTAATCCTTGATATAAAAAACTAAACCGTACATTAACGTTACCGTACGCCAGGCCCATTGAAGGCGCCATACCAAATCAGCCGGTCACTAAACATTCACCACCAGTGGTCAAAGCGCATGTCCGGGAAAGACCTGTCGTGGGTTCGAATCCCACCGCAGGCTAGATGTTTTAGCCTACGCCACTAGTTGTCAAACTGGCTTTTCCGTTTCGTGGCTTTTTGTGGTTGTATCAACAACTTTAATAATAAGTTTTCCCATTAACTTTTTTTTGCTGGTGCGTCGCAGGATTAGAAAAGTTTTCCGTACATTAGCGTTTAGCTACATTAGATACATTAGCTTAGCCGTACATTAGCGTTTAGAAACTTATTTTTATGCTTTATTAAATTGCAGAGCGCGTATTCAGCAGGTGACTACCCGCTTAATGTTGACGTCAATGATGACGTGTATTTCGCAATTCTTGCTGAAACAACAGACACTGACGTAGAGCTGTTTACAATTAATTGTGTTGCGAAACCCGACCCCAACCCTGAGAACATTGGCCAATACAGTATGATTGGAGAAGGGTAAGATACTGCTTGGTATGTATTTGGAATTGCAAGGCCTGTTTTGTGTGACAGCAAATATGTAACAGGCAAATCCATGCCACAGTTTTGAACTAAAACATTGCATGGTTATAGCTCGAAAACTTTGATATCTCTTAAGTCATTCTCCGCTTACATATATATATATATATATATATATATATACATATATATCTTAAGCATCATCAGTATGCATCATAGGTATCTTATTCAAATAGAATGTACATTTCGCATTACTGTATAGGTACACAGTCAATGTCATGTCATCAGCTACGCTAGTTAGAGCAAATATATACCGGAACAATGTGCAATGTCTGCATCTTGCGTGATACACTGTTATACAAATTTCAACTTCATGCATTTTTTGAATAAAACAAACTTATTCGCTTACAAATGGAATATTTTAAAAGAGTATTATCATGTTTGTTATTTATATTTAAATTTCATTTTTCCAGCTGTCTCAATGACGAAACTATGCAGCGATACCCATCAAACAATCCAATGAAAAACCAATTCAGTGTAAAAGCGTTTCAATTCCAAACCGGTCTGCCTGGTATCACCGAAAACACCAATGTTGTAATACAGGTAAATAGATTTCTGAAACTTTAGTCATATTCACTGCCTTAAACTAGGTTAAAAACTAACGTAAAATGTAGATAGAAAAACGCAGGCTCAATATAACTTACAAAAGGTTGTTGTATGTTGCAACTGATTCTCCTTTAAGCAGGTTTTACTTTAATGGTTCAGTTTAGAATCAATTTAGGACTGGTTTGACTAAAATAAATGATGTTTGGCACAGGCTTTGCTGTACTAACCACTTACATCACATTACCGGCTCGGGGGGGGGGAAAGTAGTCCATGGGCACCAGGTTAAGCAATTGTACCAAGCTATACAATGGTGGTTACGTAGTGTTTGCACTTTTCAGTGTGAGGTGGTTGTCTGTGCAACGCAGTTTAGTGGAACGCGTTGTTCTAATGGATGTCTGGGAGGAGGGATAAATAAAAGAAGCACGATTTCTAGGTAAGTTAAACACTGTCTACTGCGGTGTATTGCGTGCGATAACATTCACAGGGCAATGCATACACTGTACACTAAGTATAGTTTTTTTCAAATGTAAATATTAAAACTTTCTCAAAAAATTCAAACCTTTAGACTTCCTTTGATCAGTAAGAGAGATGTTAACACACACAACGACGACAATGACGTCATTACTCCCGTTCGTGACGCAAACAACGCAGAAACTAATACTATTAATCTCCCAGAGTCTGCTGGCCTTAGAATTGTCGGTCAAATCTCAGGTTTGTGTTTAAAATCTCAGGTTTGTGATTAATGTCTGTAAAGTTTAAGTGACTTTTTGTCAAACTAAGGTTTGTTTGTAATAGATTAGAAGTTTCAGACAGTGCACAATAGATTAGAAGTTTCAGACAGTGCACACTGTTTCTACCTATAAGGGTCTTATTATTATTTTGTTCGATGTTCGTTGGATTGCTACACTAGCCAATGCGGCCTATCACTGCACAGATGGGACCTTGTAGGTCAAAACAGTGCGCACTGTCTGCAGCTTACCGCTTTATTTATTGCATTTTTTCATATGCAACAAGAGGTTGAAGAGTAACAAAATATACACCCTAAATACATAAGTAGCGTAGCTGCTGTAGCGGTGTAGCTGCTTTTGTCATCATCCACCAATTGTGCCCTTCACGCAGCTGTTTCCGGATTAGTGATTGTTCAGTGCAATTATGTGACTAGGTGTTCTTTGACCAAGCGAAACAAAATCAACTCTACTACACTCAGTGAACATTTGGACATTGTTAAAGCTTGACAATAAAAGTGCTAATATTTGTAAGTTCATGTAATCTGAAACCATTACTTTGCCTTCTTTCAAGAACCGGATACGACCAATCCGCCGGAAATTACAACTATTACGACCGGTCATGCCCCAGGGATTTACCCTAAGCTGTTCTGGATTATTTTGGGGTCCTTGACTGTTGGGGGGGGGGATGACTAGGTGTTCTTTGATCAAGCGAAACAAAATCAACTCTACTCCACTCAGTGAACATTTGGACATTGTTTAAGCTTGACAATAAAAGTGCTAATGTTCGTAAGTTCATGTAATCTAAAACCATTACTTTGCCTTTTTTCAAGAACCGGATACTACCAATCCGCCGGAAATTACAACTATTACGACCGGTCATGCCCCTGGGATTTACCCTAAGCTGTTCTGGATTATTTTGGGGTCCTTGACTGTTTGCAAGTTCACGGTTGGATCATTGTAATAAAATAAGCAGTTTTCCACTATGCTTTTTACTGTTTGCTGTGCTGTAGATGAATTGATTTGTAACATATTCTCTTAAATACATTCACTGATTNTCACCACATTCCTAATGGTTAACTTTGTGAGTGTTTTGACAACAATAGGTTTCCCTAAGCACAGATAGCTTGCATTGAAGTATTTACTAAACAAAGGAATAAAAACTGATAGTTACATGATGTGGTTAAGACTAACGTTTTATAAAGTCGGGGGGGGGGAAGCACATTCCTAATGGTGCTTAACTTTGTGAGTGTTTTGACAACAATAGGTTTCCCTAGGCACAGATAGCTTGCATTGAAGTATTTACTAAACAAAGGAATGAAAACTGATAGTTACATGATGTGGTTAAGACTAACGTTTTATAAAGTCAGAACTGATTTGAAAGTGTTTTAATTGAATAATAAAACGTACATTTACGCAGCTATAAAGGTATGCAATATGCAAAAACGAAAGATTTTAAGCATGGTTTTTAAATTCATTGCATGCAATAATGGAATTGGCTTGGTGACAAAGCATGTTTCACGTGGCCCGGGGGGGGGGGGGGGGGGGGGGGGGGGGGGGGGGGGGGGGGGGGGGGGGGGGGGGGGGGGGGATATGTTTAATATTAATGACCCTCATTCGCTGGAAATAGAGCAATCGAACTCAGAGCACAAACCACTGTTTTCAAGATATTTTTGGATGCCTTATTAACAGTTAATACTGTGCTATAGTTTCCGCAGTAGACCAATAAAGTTAAGGACTCATATTGCATTGCAATAAAGTTTACGTGTTTGGTATGTGCTCTAAAAGCAGTTCTATAGAAAAGAAGTGTCAGATCCAAGTTGCGCGTAATGATGTTTCTCATAACACGGCTACCACGTCTTTCAGCTTATTTACGTTTTGATTTATTATGACGAAACGAGAACAGTATGGTCGCACAATAACTTTAATTCATCTTTCGAAACTGATATTCCATTGAGTTGTCAACGACTAAAACGAGGAACAATGAACTGATACAGGTATACGTCATTTGCCTATATCATTTTTGATTTAAAATAACGAAGCCTAAACAGTATGGCCTCACCGTACCTTTAATTCATCTTTCGAAACTGGTGAGTCAACGACTAATTTAAAAAATGAGGATCAAGGAACTGATACAGGTATACGTCATGTGCCTATACCATTGTGGTTATTGTACTCAGGGGTTCGGGTATTTTGCTAAAGTAGCTACAACCAAGTATCAAATAGAGTTTGGCAAAGGTTCCATGCGTTTAAGTTCCTGGTTGTTTCTTTTAGGACAAAACCACAACACAGAATGCAGGCATAGGTTTCAAGAAAGTAGACGATAAAATACATTTTTTAGAATTGTTTTTAACTTAATTATGGTATTTTTGTAACATGACTGTAGATTATATTTCAAGAAGACACTAGGGGGGGGGGGATTAATGACTCTCATTCGCTGGGAATAGAGCAAACGAAGTCAGAACAGTACACCACCATTTATTTAAAGATATTTTTGGACGCCTTATTAACAGTCAATACTGTGCTATAGTTTCAGCAGTAGACCAATAAAGTTAAGGACTCACACTACATTACAAGGAAGTTTACGTATTTGATATGTGATCTAAAAGCAGTTCTGACAATAGAAAGTAAGTGTTAGAATGAAGTTTCTCATAACACATCTGCGTGCATTGTGTTTTGATTTATGAAAAAGAAACCTAAACAATATGTCCGCATCATAACTTTAATTCATCTTTCGAAACTGATATTCCATTGAGTTGTCAACGACTAAATTTAAAACGAAGAACAATGAACTGATACAGGTATACGTCGTTCGCACATACCATTGTGGTTATTGTACTCAGGAGTTCGGGTATTTTGCTAAAGTAGCTGCAACCAACATAATAGAGTTTGGAAAAGGTTCCTTGCGTTTAAGTTCCTGGTTGTTTCTTTTAGGACAAAACTACAACACAGAATGCAGGCATAGGTTTCAAGAAAGTAGATAAAATACATTTTTTAGAACTGTTTTTAACTTAAACATGGTATTTTTGTAACATGACTGTAGATTATATTTCAAGAAGACACTAACGTTGTTTTTGAAGTAAAAAACATTTGTATGCTTAATCGTATGTAAGCGGTCAGATCTGTGAACATATTATAACATAAAAAATGAAGTTCAGAGAGAACCATGTTGTTTGTTTAGTTGTTTCTAGCCACTAATCTTGCAGATATGCGAGCTATTTGCATTGCTGTACTTTTGGTCGCGTACATAGATTTCGCTTTTCAGCAAAATGTCGAAACCAGGTCGGTTGGACTCGTGAAACCTTCTGTATCCGGATATCAGTATGGCGTCGGTATTGCCATTACAAACACATGGTAAATGAGCTAATCAAAGCCTTGATCATAGTACAACAGTCTATGGCAGGGGTGGGCAAGCCCAGGGGCCGCATGCGGCACTTCTTTAAAGGTTGTGCGGCCCGCAGAGACGTTTGGATTTCAGAAGTACCAGCAAACGAGTCCAATAATTACATTGATGCTAGTTTTCTGCCACCTGGTAAAATGCACCTGAAATCAAATACGAACTATACTTGTAGTTGAGAAATCACTTTGTGTTATACACCTGTGCGGCCCGCGATCCCATTTTGACTTTGTATCTGGCCCCACAGTAACAAAGGTTGCCCGCCCCTGGTCTATGGCTTGTATATCGTAAAAAAATACAGTCGTTTTGTAGGTAGCACTAATGATTTAAATGTATTGTTAAAACGTTTGTCATGGTATGTATAAACTCGCAACATGCAAGCTCTCTGCAAGTTTGAATTTTGAATGACTTTTCTGAGTATAGTGCTAAAAGATTAATCCAAATGCTGGAGCTCTGGACTTTGAAAGCGTTAAGTCAGTGGTTGTTTATCACCTATACTATATGCAACATATTAGGGAGAAATAAAATGTTTTTAATTGTCGATAAGGGCCCAAACTTTTGGCATTGTTTCATTGGATCAACTTGAATCAAAGCAATCATAACTCTGTTTTGACTCAATCATAACTCTGTCTTACATTACAGTACGACATCCGTTCTGTTTATCGGCGCACCCAAATACGGCAATTCCTCCAAAGGGGCATTGTTCCGTTGTGAAATTGATCCCACAAACACTTCAGGAGTCACGACATGCAACGAACGAGTCAAGATCGGTGAGTCATAGGCCTTTCTTTACTAACGGGAAATATTGTGTGGCTTTAATCCGTATTTTTTAACGTGTTATCCAGTAGTAGCGCTTTTAAACAGCTAGGTAATAGTTTATAGACAAAGGCATCATTACGATTATTTTAAAACAGTCATTATTAGTTAAGATAATTAATTATTTGTATTGGTATTTTAAGTTTTACCTATACTTTTGGCCACGCAATACATTCTACTCCTATTTGCTTAGTAATAGTCAACCGCTTTGCTAAAAAATGAAAACCTATTAAATAGGTGTGTGGTGTGGACAAAGAAACACTAGTTTAACTATGAACAGGCGGAAGCTTTGTCTAGCCCAAAGATTTTGGCTAAAGTTTCAGTTTCTAACCGACCGTTTTTAAGCATTTCCGCTGAAGGCCCTTTTTCCACAAAAGAAGAAAACAATCAAAGATGTAGAGACCACGCAAAGCTAGACAAGGCATTATATGACACATTATTTGTATGCCTTATTTTATCGAAAGCTCATAGTCAATTAGTTTGCCGATATATTTGAAACGTTACAAAGTATGTCTTGTCTTGCCGAAGACATGCAAAAACTAAAATACTTCGGTATTCTTCTACAAATCAATTAAAATCCGCAGCGACAATGTCTCTAACCGCTGGCATATTTACGACTTTGGAGACACTCTTGTCCACCAAACATTTCACAAACACCAAAACATCTTCATAACTGTATACTGTAACCTACTGAGCCAGCAACAGTTTGATGCACAGAATCACCACACTTTCCATTCCTGTGCCATTAAGTTCTGTGAAACGAAACAAACGTTTCTTACATGCAAATCATTTTCAGTATTACTAATGCGAACAATATGTCGCTATTAAAATGGTGTTTGTGTCCCACGACCATCAAAACAACACCGTCACTATTTGAGACAAGAAAGCTACGGTTATTGGTCTGTGTGATTAGCACATGTGAAAAAGGAACTCATTGTGCTTTCCAATACTTCAGCCGAAATTTTATTGATACACTTAACAAATTGCAGATAAGGGTGGGTCACTTGGAATGTCCCTAGTCAACACTGCTAACAAGAAACAAGTTATCGTAAGTTTTCATCTTTTTTTATTTAACTCAACCTAGACTATTTATTTAAACACCAAGTGTTTGTAGGCCTGCGCACCGAAATACAGTTACCAATGTCCTAATAGCACCAAGGACCCGTGGCTAATGGGAGTCTGTTATGCCACCAATACTACAGCTGTGGAAATGGCAAATCCGTTCCAAGCCGGTAAGATATTACCACAGGTCATTTTGTTATGACTTGCATTATGGTTAGCCTTAGTTAATGCAAAGGGGGGGGGGGCACCGAAATACAGCTACCAGTGTCCTAATAGCACCAAGGACCCGTGGCTAATGGGTGTCTGTTATGCCACCAATACTACAGCTGTGGAAATGGCAAATGCGTTCCAAGCCGGTAAGATATTATCACATGTCATTTTGTTATGACTTGCATTATGGTTAGCCTTAGTTAATGCAAAGCTACCCTATTTTTGGGCAGTTGTAATTTATTGTCAATTGTTTTTGTGATTTTAAAGCGGATATTCGTATACAGTCCGTAAACAGCAGGACAACAAACATGTTGCTGATGATTAGGTGAAAGCAGTTTTCGGAAGAGAATTGCCTTAACTATATATTCTTGTTGATTTTTCTTGATTTACAAACATATTAGGAATGCAAGGTGTATAAATAAATGGTGTTCTATAATTTACAACATCTACACAATAAATGCAATTTCTAGATCTCTCGTGTGCAAACTCTAGTCGCTTGAAGGTTGATATCATGTTTGTGGTTGATGAGTCTCTCAGCGTTGGTAAACCCAATTACCAGAAAGCGTTGGAGTGGATAAACAGCGTTGCTAAAGGTTTCGAGTAAGTGATATTACCAGAATAAAGATTTCTAACTGACGTAGGGATTAGTGCAAAAGGTTCTTAATGGGGGTTGAATGTGACATACCTTGGGATGTTGTTGAAACTTTACCGAATTACAATGCTTTGTGGACAAAGACTGTAATTGACCCAATGTTCGTAGATTTATGTTCACAAAATACTTTTTACATTTGAAGTCATTTGTTATTAAGACTTAAAATGTATATTACATCATTATCAGCATTTCATTGAAAAAGAAGCCTTTTGGGAAAGTACAAGAAAGCACAATCAAGTTCATATTCCTGTGAGACGAGAAAAAATATTTGCTTGATTTGGTTTACAAACGTAGTCACTCGCTTTTTCAAAAATTGCACACACTAAGAAGGGGGGGGGGAGTTGAATGTGGCATACGTTGGGATTTACGTTCAAATTTTACCAAATTACGTTGCTTGGTAGACAGAGACTGTAGTTGACCGAAAGTTCGTAGATTTATATTCATAAAATACATTAGGTAATTTGCTATTGAGACTAAGATATATATAACATCATTGTCATTAAAAAAGAATCCTCACAATCAATATTCTTGTGCACAAAGCACAAATCAATATTCTTGTGAGACGAAATGAAATATTACTTGCTTAATTCGATCTGCAATGTTTTCTTAAACGTAATTCACTGACAAAACATTAACCTATAAGTTTTGTTTGTGAACAATTTTTGTGGGCTTATAAGTCGTGGAGGTTAATTAAATCTTACTGGAGTAAATGATAGAAAAAGTGTTGACAAAATGATGGCCAATGCCAGCTTCATGTCGAAGAGGATCTGATAGATTTCTTTCTATTATAGGTCATCAATCAATGTAGGTGATGTAAGGGTTGGAATGGTCAACTACGGAACCAGAGCACGACTCTCGATTTCGTTGGAAAAGAGAAGCGCTGTTTTGTTGTACGGTCGGTATAATTAAGATACATTTTATGATTTCTTTTGAAATAAGAAACTTAAGATGTTATTTAAGCAAAATAGATATATTTTCCAACGAATCTTTATTGACTGATCCTGATTTTTTGGAAACGGTTTTGTCAGTTTCTACAGAAATAGTTGGATTTAAAATTCACATACAAGCAGTTTCTAAGCCTGATATAGATTTTGGGCCGTGACCTTTCTTCTTCAAATAAATGCTTTTTTGTGTAGAATTCCTATCGAAGTTTCCTATATCATGGGTAAAAACCTTACTTTGCTTTCTCTGCTGAGTGAAAATTTTAGCACAACGTCCAAGAACCAAATGATTTTCCTAAATAACCACGTTGTCCCCCAGTTTTAATGTCCCAATGCACCAACTTCACCCTCTAATATGAGTCCCTGCCACATACCGCTTTTATTAACGGTGTAGCTGCAGCGCGTTCGTCATCTGTCCTCAAATTGTGCCCTTACCTTTTCGCGCTTTATAACGTCCCAACGTTGCGCAGCTATTTCCGGCTTGGTGAATATTTTAGCGCAATTGTGCTGCTACGATTTGTATCACCGGCAAAATAAACTCTTAACTCAACTCAACCATCCACAAACGCTTTGATGATCAACAAACTTTTTTTCGTATGTTCATCAAACAATTTGATAAACATGACATATAATGTGATCACAAAAAAGTTTTTCAAGCAATTTATTTTTGACACCGACTTTTTTTTGGACTATTAAACTTGCAGAAGAACATCTTAATAGTACGTCGATTGAATAGAAATATGCTGTTCGGTTTTTATTATGGCAGTAACGATTTGTATATACTGTAAAGGCTAACTTTGCTTATATTTTTCTGTATGTTGTCGTAGAATTGGTTTTGAACAGTTCATACGCGGAAAGTGGTTCTACTCATACCTACAAGGGAATACAGACAGCAGCCCAAGAATTTGAGTCCGTTCAAACTGGCAACAGTATTCCACGACTCATGATTGTTATGAGGGGGGGGGGATAATGTGATCACAAAAAAGTTCTTCAAGCAATTTATTTTTGACACCGACGTTTTTTTCAGACTATTAAACTTGCAGAAGAACATCTTAATAGTACGTCGATTGAATAGAAATATGCTGTTTGGTTTTCATTATGGAAGTAACGATTTGTATATACTGTAAAGGCTAACTTTGCTTATATTTTTCTGTATGTTGTCGTAGAATTGGTTTTGAACAGTTCATACGCGGA
>QLIY01003679.1:0-10996 GCA_003260075.1 Phallusia mammillata | reverse complement strand
AATCAAATGCGAATTTTACTTGTATTAAGGCATTTTTGTTATGCAACGAAGTAAAATCACCTTGTTTTATATAATGGTGCGGCCTGTGATCTAATCATCGCAATAGTATTTGGCCCCACTGTGAAAAAGGTTGCCCACCCCTGCAGTAAACTAATGGTTTGTTCTTGTTTCATTGTTATCATTCCAATGCTTTATAACAGTGGTTCCCAACCCTTTTTTTAACGCGACCCAAATACTTACCAAAATTTTGTTCTGTGGTTTCTCGCGACCCATGGAAATGCTATTTTAGTTGTATTTGTGTCTGTAAGTTAGGAAAGCTTTTTGAAAATTACTGCGCCAGTTTAGCAAATCAATAACCTCATAACGAACAAACGCTGTTTTTTTACGACCAAACATTTCCATTTAGTCCGAACTTGGAGCTAAATCAAGGCATTATTAGCCAGACAACGCTCTACTGTGAGCTAACATCACTTTATGACGTCACAAACAGTTTTAACCATTATCACGACAAGTTGTGAAGCAGTTATTATTGGGCAACAATTTAAAGCCCTGGGTAATATAAAAGTAACGCTACGAGGCGTCAAAAAGTAGATGCTATAATTGTCACTAAAACAAGCGACCCAACAGAATGTTCAGGCGACCCAACTTTGGGTCGCGACCCATAGGTTGGAAACCACTGCTTTATAAGATCGATGGGGGAAAGTCCCAGTAGGTGCACCCCCGTTTGTTTTAGGTGAGAGTCGCCACGCATTTGCGCAAGAAAGGCTTTTTCTGTAAGCCTTAAGAAAGGAAACATAGAGAGAAACATAAACCTTTATCCGGCGTAATTTGTAAGGGTTAAGCTTGCTATGAGAAGTCGGTTGGTATACTCATTGGCCACTTTATTAAAAAGCGCAAGTCAAATATCAAATGTTATGTGATACGAACAACAGACACGGCGTATAAAAGTAGCTTGATCGTATACTGCCTGCGTGCTTGCGTATATTATAGATATTTCAACAATCACTATATTCGTTCTATGCGCAGGTTGTTTGCGCGGTCCTACAGGCCCCGACTTTTTGGTGCCAGTCAAAACCAGCTGTTTTCCTACTTCTACAATCTTTTCCATCTCTAACTTGTTTCATTACCAGGTAAGACAACAACACTGAAAACTAAATTCCGGACAACCCCCAATTGTCGCAAATTAGTCGGGTTGCTAATTTGTGTTGAACGCTGTCTTTTGGCACACCAAGAACTGTCGGGGGGGGGGGGGGGGGGGGGGGGGGGGGGGGGGGGGGGGGGGGGGGGGGGGGGGGGGGGGGGGGGGGGGGGGGGGGGGGGGGGGGGGGGGGGGGCAAAACTACAGGTTACTCTAGTTCAAACACAAGGCGTGACATGGGGTAATGATAGAAACTATCAGATGCATTGTTACGTCATAAGCTGTCTAGGTTTCAATGCACTATACAAGTTAATTTGTGGCATGTGGGCATAAATTTTTTTACTAGCAAGGTGCAACAGTTTAATTTACTGTCCTCTTTTCTTTGATATCTATTTGTATTGTAGTTGTGTGTGACCTGATCATCTGACATGGAAGTGTATGAAATGCAGAACTGTGACAAAAGTGGTACATTGCAAGAAATGACAGATGACAGGTGACAGGTGACTTCTTGTTTCATTATGTCAACAAATTCCATGTTTTTTTCTGTATAGTTATTTGATACTTGTCTTATCAGCTTTATATGTATTGGTCGGTCTAGTACAAATTATACAACCTTTGCACTTGTGCTGATATAAGGTTCCCAATTCTAAGAAGTTACTAGTATAGTTCAATGTAAAGTGTAAGTAAAACTAAGTAGCTGAGATATTACATTTTACTTACTTCAATCAAATAACAATGGCTTCAGATTGCTGGCAAATGGTGTGCCTTGTTGTTGTGTTGATATAAAAATGTGCTATGGATGGCGAAAACTTATAACAAAGGTTAATGGAAAACAAACCCAAGTGTTCCTCTGTTTGTGAATGTAATTGTGGTTGCATTGGCTTTAGAAATTAATCATCTGCACCAACGTCGAGAGGACAATTTATTCTTGCCCTTGTAAGTTGATATTTGATTTCTCTTGGGTAAAGGAAGGGATTAAAAAATGCTCAAGTTCACATGATGAAAATAAGCCACGTAGATCAATAATAAATTCACTGGTGGTGATGAAAACGTTTTGGTTCAAGTTTACACACCAAAAGCTGGGCAATATGCAATAAACAAAAACAAATTTTCTCCCAAGGCTAACACCGATTTTGCTTAAAACAGCTATTGTTTGGGATTCGTAGCATAACCTTCAAAAACGATTGGAAATCAATTTTAATTTTTAGCTTAAGGCAGATTGTAAAGCTATGCGTGGAATATTAACAGCACACATGCACCAATATAGAGTCGTGTAACCATACACTATGCATGCGCGTAAACCGTTGCGCTCTCTGCAGCAATTAGCTGTCAGTCAACAGAGCTTACGGCTGGCTGTAATGGGCAACCACCGTATTCTGATTTTGTCGCTGTTGCGATTTGATTGCATTGTATTTTGTAAAGCTTGAAACAAAAATCAATTTACAGTAACGTCATTCGCCCCATTGAAGGAATAATTACGAGCCTACTAAATCATCTTTCATTTTACCCATAATGAAACAGCTCGGGCTCCCAAATCTCGGGTTGTACATATGCTGGATTTCGTCATGAAAACTGTGGGGGGGGGGGGGGGGGGGGGGGGGGGGGGGGGGGGGGGGGGGGGGGGGGGGGGGGGGGGGGGGGGGGGGGGGGGGGGGGGGGGGGGGGGGAAAACATTTCATTATTGGTTTTACGTTTTTACAATTGTCTGTGCGTACTTAAACTATTAGCAGGTAAAGTAGATGTTGATCTTGGATACTAAAAAACTCCTGTTGAAGAGGACTGAATTGCCCCAAAACAATGTCCCGTCTTGGCGAATTTGAAATACTTTCAGTTTATATCACAATAAAAATGAAATTCACAAATAATGACACTAAATTGTTTGTCAAAATGGATAACATGCCATGGTACGCCATCCTTTAATTATAGCTGCAAGAATTTTGCCCACTCCCGAAGGGTAACCTTTGTTTTTGTAACTCATTTTTACGTGCGTTTGGACCAGTGGTCGACCCACTTTCGGTCAGCGAGAAGTTTGTTACCGGACGATACACCTTTTCAGTTTAATGTTTTAAAACTACCAACCCACAATTATTAGGCGGTTTGCTTACCACTGGGTTTTGAAAAAAAGCTGACACAATTGCAAGACGGTCATAATTCTTCTTAAAGTGCCATCTGAGAGGTAAATTTAAGATTAGAACCACCAACCTTGAGTTTAAGGCGGTTTTACTAGCCACTGTGTCACCGGGGGGGGGGATAAAACTTTTTAATTCAATGATAACTGCAAAAACTGAAGCCCACTAACAGTCATCTTAAAAAGTCACGAGTAACCTCCAAACAAATAAACAGATAGATGGCAAAATAGTTATTTAACTATACTCACTGCCGAACTTAATAATATAGTACACGGGTTTTGCTTTGGCACACAATAAACCCGGAACAGACGACTACACGCTGGATTGCCGGTTCACACCCTACGTGATTGGTGGAGCTGCGCGAGCCGCAGCACCCTGTCGCCTATTTCGCCCGGCATGTAGCTTTAATAAGTGCATATGCGCACAACTGCAAAACGTCATGAAACGTCACGAAACTGCAGCTCCAGCATAGATAACTTATTAATTTCATATTTTTTTTTATTTTTTATTTTTTAAAAAGGTGATCAAGGGGTAAATTATGCTTATTATATATTGCTAACGAATAAAAAAAATAAAAGTTATGTGTAATATTATATTAGGAGTATTAAGTAAAAATATTAGGGGGTGCTGCAGCTCCGCAGCACCCTAGCACGAGCCGCCCCTGAAACTGTCAATTATATAACTTAACTATAAATGCATTAGAAGTATATGTCACAAAAACGAAAAGTTTACAGACTGACACTAACAAAATTTTAATGTAGTGATTCTTAACCTTTTTGTGGTTATTACCGTAAACAAACAGGAATTCAATTTACCCTCACTGGTAAAATCGAAAATTACCAACTGCAACGTCATCAAATTGAAAACAATAATGTGGTGACCTCAAAAAAATATTAAAATACACCCAGGTTAAGAAAATAACTTATTTTCGCATTTTTATATGTTTGAAAATTATCACATATTCTTGCTTGCCTTTTCTCTATTCTGATGATTTCAGCCAATTGATAGCTAGTATTGTTTCGTCAACTGTAAAAAAGTAAATTTAAATCTCTACAGCGCTCTGATTTTCATAATGCTACCTTTCAGCAGCAACCCTTCGTATGTGTCAAGCGGGTTTCATCATCTACATCAGGGGTCACCAAACTACGGCCCGGGGGGGGGGATGCAAGGGGGTGCACCAACCACTGCCCATCTTATAGACCTAACTGGGGCGGATCCGGCCCGCGAGGTCATTACATCCGGCCCGCGATGACATATAGTCGTATTGATAAGTTTGTAACGTTTAAAAATTGATCTGCTTCTTACTAAACTTGTCCTGTCACGATATTTAGAATTGCTATTACCTAGTTTCATAAGGTTGCAACGCCCAGGATTGATCCAAAGCCAGTTTGTTACGTCATAGACAAGACTAAAAGTGTTAATTGTGCGCAAACAATTGCCTTTTTTGTTACCTGTAACGTAATACACAAGCATTGCTCGTAAGATGAGACTAGCTATCCAGTTTAACAGTCGCATCACTAGATTTTAAATGGGATTGCAGAAAGACCATATCTTGGCGCCCCTATAAAAATCGCCTTGTGGGCCAAGTTTGAGAAGACGGCATGGAAAGTGTGCGGCCCTCGCGAACCATTATTAAACTTATCCGGCCCGCAGTGAAAAAAGTTTGGTGACCCCTGATCTACATTATAACACACTGTGGCCCAATTAAGACATACAGCCGTAAACACCGCAAGCCCCGTAACACAATGCAGGTGATTCATTCAAACCGGATCAATACAGTAACGTAGCTTATCCCGGAACGATGGCGCTCTATCTAAGTGTGCCAAACGCGTAATACGTAATTCAGCTGGGTGTTCATTTACAAAATGGCAATGTTGTTTTAGGCAACTGCTGTGCTGATTTATATCGTTACAGTCTAAACCAGGGGTGGGGAACCTTTTTGTATGTAAGGCCACCAAACAGTTTATCGACACTCATCAGGCCGCATAGACCAGTGGTTCTAAACCTTTAAGTTTGCGGACCGGTTAACTTTCCAATCAAATTTTGCGGACCGGTGAAATTTTGCGGACCGATCAACCCAAAATGTAATCACGACAAAAATATGCAATTCAAAAGAAGTATGAAAAATTCAATGAGAAGTTTGCTGCTGTCTGTTTGGAATTTTCTGCAAGGAAATAGAGCGTAGACTTCAACACGATTTCTCTGCCTTCAACATCTTGGATTTTGCAATTGAGATACAAAATTGTAATATAGGCTATTTGGCGGACCGGCAGGAAGGTTGACGCGGACCGGGACCGGCGGTTGAGAACCACTGGCATAGACTATTTCCCGGGCCAATGACAGTGGTGTTTAACGTTTTGACTTGCAGAATGGTCGTTTTGTTATTCCCTCGTAGTGTTGTAGGACTTATTGTCGAAGCTAAATAAAATTCCTGACTGCATTTTCACCTTCACTACAACATTCAGGATTTATTTAACCTAGAAACTCGCTTGTTTACAAATATCAATGATCTAAGAACACCTTGTGACATCACAGACGAGTTTAAGACAGTCGATTATGCGCAAACAATTTTCCTTTGCAACACAATTAAGATTGTAGAACTTTGGGCTTTCGGTAGTTCTATGGAAATCGCTGCGTGCAGCACTATGGGACCATAGGCTCTAGTTTTTCTGCGCCTGTTGCAGTCAGTAGTATTAACATCCTAAAAATGTATTTTGACTCCGAAGGCCGCACTTTGTGCCCCAAAAGGCCGCATGTGGCCTTTAGGCCGCAGGTTGCCCACCCCTGGTCTAAACCTAAATAATATTTGTACAAACCAAACTTCTAATTGAGATTTGTGTGATAGAACTTTTTTTGTTACTTTTGTATTCTTAATATCAGTACATATGGGTCTGAAACTGGGGCCAGAACTTGAATTTCGTTTATAATAATTCCAAACTGGCCCAAAAGTGGCACTGAAACTGCTTTAAAAGCTACAACTTTTCTGTATTTTCTCTAATTTGCATTTGTTAAGATTTTATGTGTGTGTCATTGACTTTATATTGCATTTTCGTACGAATATGAGGGTCCAAATAGACAAAATAAGCCACATGCTTTATTCAAACATTTTTTCGCACCTTTTATTTGTATTTGATTTAATTTAAATTAATGATGATGGCATGTGCATTTGCTGAAACGTTTAAATAAAAGCATGTCACTTTTGACGTCTATTTGGGCCGTTAGATTCGCCATTAAACTTATAAAAAAGATCTGTGTATAGTGTTTTAATTTAGTACAATTTAACTGTTCAGTATTTATTACTTAGCAAATACCTGATTTATTGACACGATTATTTAAAACTTTGAATACACCATGCCCTATAGTTACACAGTTTGTATATTTTCGAATTGGTCGTAATGTAACAAAGAAGGCTTCATTTGAGTTCAGTATATTTCGCTTCGTGAAAGAACACATAGCGACACAACTGCACTGAACGATCATCTAGCCCAGTGGTTCTTAACCTTTTTTCCTTGCTGCACCCCTTTCAAATCACCAACTAAGTGTCGCACCCCCTTTCAAATCACCAACCAATTGTCGCTCCCCCTTCTGTAATTGCTTAAATAGAATAGACCTAACCAACCCTAATGATTCAGCATCCCCGCACCCTCTAGGAACAGTTCTCGCACCCCTTGGGGGTGCGTGCACCCAGTGCCGGATTAACCATTAGGCAAAGTAGGCACGTGCCTACAGGCCAGTCAAAAATCCAGGCCACTTTAAAATCATTAGAAATTTACTCATGTTTTCAAAATAATTAGTTTGTGTATTGAAAGTGATCTAGTCCGTAAGATTGACCTCCGAAAACTAGTTAACGCGTTTTCAATCGCAAAACGCGCAAAGTTGTAATTTAGTTAGGCATATAACCAAGTTTTTGCACGGTATTTGGCAACACTGATAATTATGGGTCCCCTTCCACGAACGATTAAGGCGGCAGAGCGGGAGTGCACAGCTTGACGTCCAGACAAACGTTTTACGAGACAGTCGTTTGGGTGATAGAAAATCAGCTGTTTTTTTTGTGCAGCAATGCTGTGTCGTTTTATTGAGTTATCACGCGCATTTTCAGTTTTGGCGAAGTTTTTACACCTAAGACGTAATTTAAACTCGATAAACGTACTTCGGTTTCGTTTATGTCAGGCAAAACGTCGTTGATCAACATAAATATGAAAAAATAAACTTAACTTTTTCGAACGCCGCGATAAATGGTCTTTAAATTCTCATTGTCAGCTTGGCCGTCGCCTAACCACGGGTCACTAAAGGTCAACTTGTAGGCAACACATTTAAAACCTTTAAAGTTAATTTAATGCTTTGTGAAAAATTTGTCCTTAAGAATCTAAAAATAACCGCAACATTTGTTTACCGTAAAGGTGGCTGTACACAGGATCCGTTTTCGTCCGTCATGCGTATACGCGCGTAAATTTCGGTCCGTCGCCTTCCGTCGACGTGTATACACAGAATGCGAACCATGCGTTTTGTCCGAAAACGGACGTTAACATTTACAAAATGGCAATGTTGTTTTAGGCAACTGCTGTGCTGATTTATATCGTTACAGTCTAAACCAGGGGTGGGGAACCTTTTTGTATGTAAGGCCACCAAACAGNAAACAACAGCGGGATACAAAAAGCTAATAATGTAAGTAACAATAGCTTTCCGGGAAACAAAGGGGTCAGGAAAGAGTCAGTTCATAACTCAGTTCTGGCAGTTAATGTCGTTGATTGCAAAATTTCAGAAAAAGTNTGTCATTTATCACAAAGTTTCAGAAAAAGGAAGCTGCAAATATGCCATCAGGGTTTAGAAATTCGGAACTATGTTGTATTAATATTTAGGATGTTGCTTATGAAATCATAAGTCCATAGTTGTTGTTTACATACACTTAAGTACTGGTTGATGTTTCTGCAACAATTTGTGAATTATGCACTTTACGTTATAATGATATGTTCATTTGTAGAATCCTTTGATTGACCAATATCAACTAAAGAAATCAAGTTTAACAAGAAAAACTAGTTAGAGAGAAACCTGCTTTGGAGAGAAATCTACCTTATAAATGCCTATAATTCAACTTCAGCAGAGTTTGGTCTAACAGGTAATTTAACTAATTTTTATTACAATGTGGATACATTTTTAATGGTGATAGATATTTTGTGGTTTCTACCACAAATTGTTTTGACATCTTTTTATTGTACATTGGGGAGGGTTTATTCTGCTTATCAAATGTACATTTTGTGAAGTATACGTGACTCCTGCCTGTTACTTTTTTCTCCAGGAAAAATGTATAAGAATGGTGACATATGCGACACCTATATAAAAAGACAGAAAAACCAATGGTTTAAGATTAGTACACAACACCACAGGTATGTAAATTAAATGATTTATGCTCCATATTTGTAATAAACCACAATATGTGTTACATTTGTAAGGCATGGACTCAAACAATATTCTTTCAGAGTACTGTAGAGAAAAAAATTTTTCCCCCCCCCCCCCCCCCCCCCCCCCCCCCCCCCTGTAGGAGACCTGCAGGCAACAACCAGCACATTGCCAAATTATAAGAAACCACCTACTGATGCTGGGATTGCCTTTTATCATTCCAAAATAGGAAAAAGCTTGAGGCAATCGAAAGAGGGAACAGGAGGGTTTTTAAAAGCACATAAAATTCTTTAGAAGTATGAAGCATTCTGTAAATACACAAAAAAATCCTTTTAGTGTTTGTTCATTCCTGGTTTTACCAGTTAAACATATTGCTCATGTGCACTGTATGTTTGTACTTTTTGTTTTGTCTGCTTCAAAAGTGTATTTTAGAAAAAAAATACGAATATTTTGTGACATTTGTTTTCCACTAGCGATGTTATTTCACTGCTGTCTTATTTGAGCAAGGTTTGACATCAGCAAGTGCGAAGGACCCCCCCCCCTGTAAACATTTTAAATTGCATTTTTTGGTCGGTGTGTTCGAGTTCAGCGATATTAAAATCTCACCACCACGGTGATAACCCAAATGCAAGAAATTAGCAGTGTTCCTGCTTTGAACAGCCAAACAACTGATTTGGAGTAGGACGCATTCAAGCGAAACATCGCATCGTTCGGATCCTGTGTATACCACCGAACGCAGCCACATTCGGAACGTAAATTCGGTCCCTTTACGCACGTCAGATTACGGACCGTTTTCGCATGCGTTTACGCACGTTGACGGAATACGCAGTCTGTGTACAGCCACCTTAAATCCGCATAAACACGCGTGTGGGGACCCATTCGTTTTTGCTTGAAAAACAATCATATATGTAGATAAAACTGTGTATAGTATAGTAAATATCGTGTAGAATATATAAAACCTGATTTTCGGGCCACTTATAAAATGTGCCTACAGGCCAGCAGACCCTTAATCCGGCACTGCGTGCACCCCTGGTTAAGAACCCCTGATCTAGCCGGAAATAACTGCGCAACGTTGAAACGTTAGCCTACAGTGCGCAAAATGGTGGAACATGACTAAACAAAATGGTGGATGGCATGCTGACTAAACGCGCTGCAGCTACATCGTATAATGAAGCGTTATGTGACCGGAGGCATATTTCCAAAATGTAATCTATTTCGCATATGGGCCTTTTTTAACCAATCACAGATATCCTTTTCACCGCCGCTTCGTCAGTCCAGACCAATCAGAGAACGCTTTGCCTTTGACCAATCACAGAACACGATGCGTGACAACCATGCGATCAACTTATTTTAAATTTTAAGTTCCGTTTCGCAAGTGTAGCTTGTTTTTGTTAGTACTGCTTAGAGTTAAGCCAGTTTAAGCGTATGCATGTAGTTTAATAGTAATAGCATTGCTTAGAGTAATGCCAGCGTAAGCGTATGATGGATATAGTTTTATTAGTCCGTTTTAATACTAATGGTAAATAAATTTAAAAAAACTTAACTTGAGTTGTTGTGTAGGCAAAACCATAGACCTTTAAAGTTGCAGCTAAAATTCAAAAAATAGAAACACTACATTTCGTAGAAGANAATGTGCCTACAGGCCAGCAGACCCTTAATCCGGCACTGCGTGCACCCCTGGTTAAGAACCCCTGATCTAGCCGGAAATAACTGCGCAACGTTGAAACGTTAGCCTACAGTGCGCAAAATGGTGGAACATGACTAAACAAAATGGTGGATGGCATGCTGACTACCAGCAAAAATTTATCCAAATTTGACCTGGATTTTTTGTCCAAAAATTGCTTTGGTCAACTAATCTGACGACTGCTGGGGGTTGATCCAAATTGCCAACAACCACTCATATCCAAAGCACACCTTGTGTACTATTTCAGGATTGGGTGCTCATTGTAGGACATTTAGTTGTTGCTACATGGAAGTATGCTTAAGCCTTGAGAAATTTCGACGACTTTATGTTTGTGTCATTATTACTTCGATCATGAACAATTTATAACATAATAAAANTTACTTAATTATTTTTCTAAAATATAATTGTTCGTGTTTCTCTTTTGTTTGTCACACTGAAATGGCATGTAAAATTTCCGATTCGCAAAAGCAAATGGTTAGTTATATCCACAGCTTTGATTGATTTCAAGATATTTTTACAAAAAAAGTCTAAATCTACTTTGTGAGGTAATATTTTAGCTGTCTTCTTGTATACTTTCTTATTTAATGTGTGTTTGTTTTTTTATATGCAACACATCAGATGAAAGTAACGTGCGAGAGTTTGATGATA
>QLIY01003677.1:0-11013 GCA_003260075.1 Phallusia mammillata | reverse complement strand
GCTAAATAATTGGAAGAGAAAAGTTAGAATGAACAATGTTGCAATGTTCGAAGAATTATCATCAGNATGTTAAAAGCTAAAGCCCGAAATGTTACCAAGCGAGTGTTTAAACTCAGAAACGAGCTTAAATCATTTTTTGAGCTTCAAAAGAAATTGGAATTCGTTTCATTGCTGAATAATGGATTAGATGTCTTGCTCATTTGGTTGATATGTTTAATCAATTGAACAAACTAAATTTGAAGATGCTTTGGAAGCTTTCACCAGCAAGCTAAATAATTGGAAGAGAAAAGTTAGAATGAACAATGTTGCAATGTTCGAAGAATTATCATGAGGGGCGGCATTATGAACACTTCCTCGCTCGCTAACTTAACGAGCTCGGTAAAAAAATCTTTAGCGAGGACTTACCGATCGAGCAACTCGGTTTCGTATTTGGTATTACGAAGTGTCCTCGCAAACGCCTCGCTAAAAGCCTGACGCAAATACGAGAGAATGCGTCAAAAACGTAAGAAAAAAGACGCCGACTTAGCATAATCGGCACGCCGCGCTATGCGGCACCTTGCGAGAAACAATTTTCGCTTGTTATTTATGGTGTTTTTAAAGCACTTTGCGATATAACCTCACAATGTTTGGATTTTCTAGTTTAGAATTTGTTTACTTAAAAAAGTAGCATAAGAACATTAAGAAAAATTGAAGTAATTTATCTTGAAAAGTAGACAACAGTTGATATGGAAGGTTCATATGTTAGAAAAAGTGCAAAACATCTTTTGGTATAATTTTCATAAAAAAAAGCGCTGGAGCTTCATAACAATACGGTAAGATCTGTGATTAATGTAGGTTTGCACTATATAAAATGTTTTACAATTTCTATCTGGTGACATGTTAAACAATGACAACTTTGTAATACTTAACACAAGTTTTGTACAACTCATTTTATATGGTTTGCATCTACAAGTAAATCCACTCCAGTATTACATATTCATTTTATTCAATTACAGGTTTTAAAAACAAGAACCAGTATTGTCATTACAAAGAGACAGACCAAAACCATGATGCAGGAAGAGACTTGCTGGACACACACAAAAACCCAAATATGTGCCAAAACAGCAAATTGGATTATTGCATTGTGACCTTTACAGGTTAAATTTGAGTGCTGTAAAGCTGAAAAGAGTACAACCAGCCTTAAGCAGTTAATAATTACATTTTTATGCAGTGTTAGTACTGTACATTGTGTTTGTATTATCTGCATTATAGTGTTTCTGTTTTATTACCCATCCCACATGCCCCCCCCCCTTTATGCAGTGTTAGTACTGTACATTGTGTTTGTATTATGTGCATTAATGTTTTTGTCTATTACCCGTCCCACATCCTAGTTTAACAATTGTCAATTTGTGCAAAGTGTTTATGTTTTATTTGTTTTCTTGCCTCTTCCATTTCAATTTTATTCATGTCTACTACGCTGTCACTTTTTGTTTCTAATAAACACAAATACATGCTGTTTGAATAATCAAATACATGCTATACGATGTTTCTTTGTTTGTAGAAACTTTTGACAACAAAATATACCCCCCCCCCCTCACTTTTTGTTTCTAATAAACACAAATACATGCTGTTTGAATAATCATCTTGCTGAAATGGAATCAATTCAATATCCGGCAATATTGCCATGCAGATCATTACATTTATTGTGGAGTTTCCTTATTGGCAGTACTGCAGGCAGGGATTTGGGACACATTACAAAACGGACAAAAAAGGAACAAACACATGGCAATCTTATAAATTTAACACAAAATAACTATTGTGATTAATAAAAACGACCTATTTTGACACGTTTAAGGAAAATATGGTGTGTGTAAACAACTTTAAGTCACTACCACAGGGACGGTTAGAACAATAGCTGAAATGTTGTGTTTGACTGGAAAAGTTATAAATCCTCTTGAAATGATGGCATTAATTCAATACAGCTATTAATCGCAAACGTAAGTTTGAAATTAAATTAAAACGATCACTTTACCATGTTTCTTTGTTTGTAGAAACTTTTGACAACAAAATATATAGCCACAATTGATTTCTGACGTGACTGTGTGACTTTGTCAACAACAATTTGGCGTTAGCGAGTGGTCTGAGCTCCTCGTTAGTTAGCGAGGAGTTTAGCGAGGTCCGGTTAGCGAGACGGGGCTTCGTAATACCAAATCTCAACTTAACGAGGTCGTGCGTCAATACCGAGCTCGATAAACTGAGCGAGATGTGTTCGTAATGCCGCCCCAGTTCTGGTTGTTGATGGCCAAGAACAAGTTCTTTCAGATTTGGAAAAGAGTTGATTTTGCAAAATCTGACAGCATTGTAATCAGAATTCATTCGATACTTGATGACGATGAGCTGGATTTATTACGAAATCCATTCACTTTGTTGGTGGAAAAAGTTCCCGATAAATTGCAGGATGAATTTTTAGAACTCAAAAAGGATTCTTGCGCAAGAGAATTATTTAGGGAAAAATCGATCACTGAATTTTGGCCACTGATGTGTAATTCCTATCCAAAAGTGGCAGAGAGAGCTATTCGAAGTATCCTTCCGTTTGTCTCCACTTATCTATGTGAATCAGGTTTTAAACTCTTTTGCAAATGAAAACAAAACAAAGAAACAGATCAAACGCGGAGAAGGATATTCGCTGTGCTCTATTCGCCATATTGGCCATTACCCAAGCTTCACACTGACTGTTTGACTCTAAATGCATTGACTCTAATATTTTGAATATATTTTTTGAATAAAAAATTTTTCAGTAAAGGTCATAATACAAAGAAGAATATAAAAGGCTATAAAGATTAGAATGAAAAGTTTAATTTCAGTTCTAAGAATTAGATTAAAAGGTTAATGTAAACGATATTTTAGCAAACTAAACTTGTAGTGGGGGAAGGGGCACAGGACAAAAAAGGTTGGGAACCACTGCACTAGAGCGAAATAAAAACATACTTCGTGACGTCATCATTTAAATGAGGTAATTTACCCAATCAAGTCAGCTTCCCGTGTGTCAACATGTGTTTTTTCAAAGTTTCACCTCGGTTAAATCCTTTTCCACAAACATCACATCGATGAGGCCTTTCATTGGTGTGTATCATCATGTGCCTTTTCAAATTTCCATTTTGACTAAAGTTTTTGTTACAAACATCACATCGATGAGGTGTCTCTTTAGTGTGAATCAACATGTGTGTTTTCAAAACTCCACTTCGGCCAAATCGTTTTTCACAAACATTACATTGATATGGTTTCTCTTTAGTGTGAATTAACTTGTGTGTTTTTAATTCTCCACCTCGTTTAAATCTTTTTTCACAAACATCACATCGATGCGGTTTCTTATCGGAGTGAGTCAACAAGTGTGTTTTCAAAACTCCTGACTGGGTAAATTGTTTTTCACAAACATCACATCGATGAGGTTTTTCTTTAGTGTGTGTCAACATGTGTATTTTTAATACTCCACAATGGGCAAATCTTTTCTCACAAACATCACATCGATGAGGTTTTTCGTTTTTGTGTGTCAACATGTGTCTTTCCAAATGTCCACTTCGGACAAATCTTCTCTCACAAACATCACAAATATAGGGCTTTTCTGTAGTGTGTATCAACATGTGCCTTTTTAAATCTCCACTTCGGCTAAATGTTTTTTCACAAACATCACATCGGTAAGGTTTCTCGTTAGAGTGTGTCAACATTTGTGTTTTAAAATGTCCACCTTGGGTAAAGCTTTTATTACAAATATCACTTTGTTAGGGTTTCTCACTGGTGTGTATCATCAGGTGTGTTTTCAAATTTCCACCTTTGCGAAATCTTTTCTCACAAATATTACATCAGTGAAGTATCTTATCAAAATGTGTAAATTTTTTTTGAAGAAAGTGTTGTTCCAGAGTCCAAATCCTGAGTTCTCATCCGTTCAATTCCGGTAATTAACTTGTCTAATTGATATTGTGATCTAAAAACAAGATTTTGTTATTTTCACCGCTATTTCGGTTGTTGACCTGTTTGAAACAAGGAAATAGTACTTCTTATATTGCATGTATTCAGTTGACGCTACTAAAACTGAGTTTGTGTGATATATAAAACAATTCGTTTATGGGGGCGTGCAGGAAATTCGATATGCAAACAGTCGCATCGTCTAAGGCAAAAGTATTCAAGTTTAGTAATAACGTAGCATATTAAGCATGCTTAAAAAGAAACATTCTCGAATCTGACGCAACATAACAGACCACTGGTGAAATATTGAACCTCTGTGTTGTTAACACAGTAAACAAATAAATTGTCGTAAGGTAACATACGCACAACAACTTTATCTTGCTACTTAATGGTCTTGGTAGCTCCTGGAATGTGTACGTAAAAATGAAACATTAACCAGTTGCGCAGCTGCGACCTTAGAATTTTGTACGTTCTGATATTAATGGACGAGAAATTAGCTATAGCACGTAGTTGGTTACAACTTGTACTGTGTAGAGTGCATAAGAAAACAAACAAACAATATACTTGCTCAAACCAATCGATACAACAGCCCCCACATCTCTCTAAAAAAGCAACACTAAAAATACAGCATTTGTATCACAGGAAAAACTTTACCTATAACCTTTCTCACTCCCCTCTTACGAAATCATTCCACTGTTTCAGCTATGGCCACTAGATTGATAAATAGCTTCGCTGTGTTTGACGCTACAATGCCTGTTGGTCTGTGCGCATTGATGCGTGTAACATTAGCAAAGCGAGGATATGGGTAGTTGTCGTCACGGTTAAGTAGACACAAGCAATTTGAGAAAAAAGAAACTTAAGCTTACATTCAGCGCTGGCAGGCAAATGTTTCGTCCGGAGGCCTTTCATTTTGTCACGTTTGTGTAAGCTTTGACTTCAAATTGTACGAACAAGCAATTTATCATTACCCGCTTTATAGCACCTCCACACCTGCCACAGTGTATATAGCACATTATTCAATCAACATTACGTTTTTAAAAGGAAGCAACTGATAGTTAAGGAAAACAGTAAATTAAAGGTAATTTTTTAAATGATCATCTGTATACAATGTTTATTCTTTTGCAAGATCGTCAAAAGCTGATATATGCGAAGGCTAATTACTTGGTTTAATTGAAACTACTTCGTTACGCTACTTGAAGATTAAAATACGCTAACATGACCATGTCAGTACATGTGACACAAGGCTAAGAGGTTTGCATTAACTAACACAACAACGCACCAACATGAAACATGTGCCTTTTTACTTTTGTCATCAATTGGTGACGGGTCAATGCACACGTGTTGCCATTGCGTTTATGTCAAATCGTTCGCGTGCTAACAAAGCCAATAGCATACAAACAGAGTCATTTCAAGCTCATCTATAACAATAACAGAGAAAAGTTACATGCATAAGTCATGTCCAAGTACATTCTGATACATTTTGATTTAACACATTACTTTTGGTTTGTTGTTATCTACTAAACATAATAACACAGCTCACGTATTCAATTCTGTCCCTTATTCTGGCTGATATTCACTTCAGCTTGTAGCGCGGTGTTTATTCGAGCTACATCAAAAACAATTGACACAATGTAAGAATACGCCGCTTAAGACGAGAGTGAAAGAAAGAACGCATTCTGTCCGGTTCGCTGTTGGCATGCAAGACTTCGATAATCAAAAATATACATGCCGTTAGGAGTTGAGTTTATTTCGCTTGGTGAAAGAACACAAAGGGACACAATTGCACTAAACAAGGAGACAGTCTCGTTTGTGTTGTCTTAAAAAGTCGACTGGGGTTTAAAAAACAATTCATAGATCCATGCTTAGTTTTACAATTGAATACTTAGGTTGTGTATTTTCAAATAGTCTGTCGTCAACTGACCACATTAATTTGTTAAAGAAAAGCGCTGACGCGCGGAAACTACCCAATCAAAAAGAGATCGTAAATTAGGAAAAGGCAAATATCTCTGTTCGCGCTACACAATGCCCCCTGCATCAAATATCAACGATAACTCAATTTGTGGGATTTTTTTCACGGGTTTCGAACCCAGGACACTCCAGGGGACGAATCTCGATCCAAGTTTTTTTTTTATGTATGTATATGGGTCATGCGCGCTAGACCATTCGGCCAATTTATGCTTGGTGACCGGCTGATTCCGTATGGCGCCTTTAATGGGCCTGGCGTGCTGTGATTTAAAAGAATTTTTGGTAATAAGTCGTCGTATAGCATTTCGTTGTTACGGTATTTATTTACGCTAATCTAACCAGCTATTAATGAAGTATTTGCCAGGGTAAAGCGTAATGTTTTTCACAAATCCAAACCTTGTAACTCCGTCTACTTCCCTTTCATTTAGTGCGAATCAACAAGTGGCTTTTCAAACGTGCACGTTGCTGCTTCTTTGCGTGTATGCCTTCCATATCTAAGTTATCTTTTTTTTAAAAACGAAACATTCTAGTTCATCTTTTTTTGTTATGGATGTCCAACAAGCTGTGCCTCTGTTTAGAAGTCTGGCTCTCCAGCAGACCTCGTGAAAAGTTTTAGTGCAAGATTTTTTTGAGTCTAAGATTGATGTGGGTCATTGTTCGCTTTTGACTTTTTTAGCTTAATGTTTGATGTCTTTAGGCTGGTCATTAAACCCTTATCATTAATTTTTCGATATGTTTTATATCTAACTCATTATAAAACTATTACGACATTGATAAACAAACATATTTGTGACACGAATGATGTTGAGAAGATGAGCCACTTGAAGGTGGTTTGGTTAGGAGAATGAAAGCAATAATTTGTTGATTGTCCCACGTAGTCTGCTGATATCTCGATCGTGCCCAGTAGGACAATAAGAGCGCAAGCAACAATTTAATCCCAACTACCTAGAGCTGTTGTGTGCAACGTTGCCGTTATAGAGAGAAAAATACACAATTACTCACTGACTAAATCAACTCAAAAGTTAAACAAAGTATATAAAAGTAGTATAAACTTCTCTGGTGTTTGTATGGTTGAAACTTACCCTCAGTGCATGTCTAAGATAAGTCAGCAAAAGCGAATGTATAGTCAAGCGACAACGTGTTACTATATATAACTCGGGGCGAATAACACGCAACTGGCAGTAATTCTGGCCAAAACATTTTACCGTTTGAACGAAACGTTTGAACAATAAAGCATGTCGTTTTTTGCGTCTATTTGGGCCGTTATTTTCACCATTAAATTCATTGTATCGCTTTTAAAGTTTGACTAATTATTTACAAGCATGGTTCGAAATCCAAACTCACAAAACTAATATTGACGCTTTTTTTTTGTGTGTGTGAGTCAACATGTGTTTTTTTAATGTCCCCATTCGACTAAATTATCGCAAAAATTGCATGGATAAAGTTTGTCAACAATATGAGTTTTACATTAATATGAGTTATCATGTGTGATTTCAAATGTCCAACTTTCAAATGCGAAATCTTGTTTTACAAATATAACATCGGTGAGGTTTCTCATCAGTGTGAATCCTCATGTGAATTTTTACTCCTACTCTTTGGCCAAAGCTTTTGTTGCAAACATTGCATCGATGGCGTTTTTCACCAGTGTGAGTCAACATGTGTTTTTCACAAACCTCACATCGATGTGGTTTCTCTCCAGTGTGAGTCAACATGTGTCTTTTTAAATGTCCAAGTTGACGAAACCTTTTTTCACACACATCACATCGATGTGGTTTTTCTCCAGTGTGAGTCAACGTGTGTGTATTTAAATTTCCAACAGTACGAAACCTTTTTTTACAAACATTACATAAAAGTGGTTTCTCTCCAGTGTGAGTTAGTATGTGTCTTTTCACAAATAGTGCATTGATGTGGTTTCTTACCAGTGTGATTCATCAGGTGACATTTGAGGTTAATTTTGCGTCTGAAGCATTTCTCATGCAAGTCACTTCTAAAGGTTGTTTCTCTGTCTCGTGGCAAAGATTTTGTAAGTTTGCAATTGAACAAATTTTTTTTTGCAGTACTGAATACGGTTGGTTTGACTCTAAATCGTTTTCCTTCTTTATCTTACCACTTATTAAACAAATTTCTCAGTTGAATCAGGATGTCGGCTTCTAAAGAAAAACGTTAAATAACATTTGACGAAGGCAAAATCACAAATCCCTGCTGACAACGGAGGAAACAAGCGTACATTTCAAAACACTAAATGTAAAAAAAGATTTTGCTACTTGGAAAATAATTCTAAGCTTTACTTTTTTGCAAATTAAGTTCCTCTATAAAACAATGTTTGGAAATTTTAATTGAACTAGCATAAAGAGCTTCAAGCACGGTTTCAATCTGGGAAACTGATTCTGAGCAAAAGCTATATCTGACTTTTCGACTTTCTTATAGAGTTTGTACTTGAGTAAGATTGTTACTCTCCAGTTATAAAAGAAGCTGCTTCTGTCTCATAAAAGGCGTTGGTTTCGCCTTGTCGGTTGATGTTGTACTTATGCATGTGTACGAACGTTCAGCTGTGTATACATTTATAGCCTATTCGAAATTTGTAAACCAAATCATCTAATAGCACCAGGAGCGCGACATTTTGTTGATTCGTTCGCTGTATTTAACTACTTCCTATATGTCACGCTCGTAATGCCACAACACCTCAACAACTTTTTAAATTTTGCCACTTTATGCTTGCAGTTGAAGTACCTGAGACCATCAAGCACTCCTAACTAACTTTTCCTCTGATTATGGCCTAATCTTTTCAGACATTTTGTAAAATATCACAAAGCTAGTGTTGGTTGCAACGTCAGTGGATGTGTAAGTCTTGGCAAAAAAGTCTTGATGCCTCTGTAGCTTAGCCAACGAACTTTAGCCATTCTACTTTTAGATAATACTATATATTGCCTATGTGGTGCGTCTCACAGTATGTGCCTAACTAACAATCACAGCACTGTATCTCCGAACTCAATAACTCTTTTTCATTACATATTTGTTGAAACTCTGGAATTAGCATCTACCTTTGGTTTACTACGAACAAATATTATTGCGGGCTAAAGTCTCCCAGTGACAAAAGGCTTTATGTGTTAATTGCTTTTGCTATCGCCCTTCATCTGGCGCAACTAACACTGGAGGTTCAGATGTGACTGCAAATCGCATTAGGCTCAGGTTTGCTGTAAAATACTATTACTCCACTCACACATACAACTTTACTTGCCTTGTCAAACAATGTTATGTGTGTTTGATAAAAATCAATGCCGCGTGGATTAGTTCTTCAGACACACTGTGTGTCAAGAAAACTGTTTTGTCAAATCGCATGAAGCAAATGGTGCGGCTTTTGTAAAATTTGGTGAAATATCCCGAAGCTTGTTTGCACTACACCAATAAATACACAATACTCTATGAAGTTCAAAATACGTTATTATACCGAGGTAATTAGTTCATTTGTTCCAGAATGCCAGGGAACGCGCCTTGCCTCCAATAATTGGCAACGGGTCAATGCACACGTGTTTATTTCGTTTAAACCAGCGGTTCCCAAACTAGGGGTCCGTGAGGCAATTTTTGGGGGACCGCGAAGCGGTTGAAGTTATTCTACAATCTTATTTGCCGTCAGTAATTGTGCCACTAAATAAGTTTAAATCAAAGTAGAATTAAGAATCGACTGTCTCTATTGCTAAACTATTGCCTTTACTGAATGACAACTATCAAAACTGCAATTGTTCGCGCACAATCGTAATGTTTTTGTCCTGTTTGTAATGTCACATGTTGTCTTTGAATGATTGTTATGCGCAATTTTGCATAACTAGCGAAAATCCTGCAATCAACTTTCGTTTGTGTGAAATACACATTTAGGCTTAAGGACCGCGAGCCCTCGAAATGATGGCGAAGGGANGAGTCTGAAACTCGACTAGCTGTAGGACTGCCTTTTTCTTTCGGTTACAGATCAGCGCACTCCTTTACTGTTGCAGTGTGGACGAGTCTGACAGTCACAAGGTTGTCAGTGTACCGCATTATGGACGGAGTAGTAGATCCTAACGTTACCATGCCACGTAGATTAGTTTGAGTCTACAAAACATGACCCATCACATTTTTGTCAAGTTGTTAGCGTACTAACCAAGCAACGGGCGTGTTTTATTTTTCCCATAACACAGGACAAATATTATCGTTATGTTTTCAAACAAGACTTCATCAAAATAAGCTTAGCTATGACTAATATTAACTCTGCCGAGAACATAAAAGTTGCATCCATGCTGTAGGCCGTGTAAAATCGTTTTTATTAAACATAGCAATTTAAAAATCTCTTGTCTGCATTATACAATAGAAACCTGACGCTCAGCGAGCTACATTTGCTTTCGGTTTCAGGTCAATGCACACGTGTTTACTGATGCGTTGTTATGTGGCTTACACAAGTTTTCCAATGTTGTTACTTGACCGCATTATCGGCCAAGAACTTTAAGTTATTTTCCATGTTTAAATTCTACTACAGGTGTGAATTTTTAGGCCATTTCAAGATGTTCCATTGGATGTCACAGATGGTATGCTCGCAGCTTACGCGGTTGTATTAGAGTGCTCGGTTTGCAGAATAGTGTTTACCAAAACAGATGTGTATTTGTCGATTCTAAGAATTTTGTTGTAGTCATCCACGTGTTTAGGGTTTTACCGCAATAGTAAAGAATAACGTACAGACTTAATGAACTTTTGGTCTGCAGCAACTATATTGAAAAAAAGAATCGGTTTGTGTTACATGTTTTTTCTACTACTTGTACTTGTGGCGTTTGTGCAGCTGCGACTACAGTCGAAAGCAATTCAGTTTTCCATTTGTGACTACACGCAGTGTAGAAAGTAAAGATATATGTTTCGCTCTTTTAGATTTAGACGTTGATAATTTGTTTTGTTTCAACGTTGTGTTATATGCTGTACCCAAAGGAATACTTTCAATAATTGCTAAACTAAAAGCTTCGCTATGTATACGGTGTATATGCTTGCAGGTACGAGAGACGGGTTGTGTTTGCTATATGGTACACAAGACATTGCTTAAAAACTGGTATGTTACATTTTGTGAAAGCATATGCAGCAGGTTTGATA
>QLIY01003676.1:0-11026 GCA_003260075.1 Phallusia mammillata | reverse complement strand
AAGAATTGAAACATTTCATATGAAACCTTTGTTCTGCCTTTACAAACATAGTTTTATGCAAGTTTGCATAGGAACTCGTAATCCAATTGGAACAACATTTTAGATTAGTTAAAGGGGCGTGAACAGTCTTTAAAGCGCTTATACTCACATCTTGGACTTTCTACAGGTTGATCTGTGATTTGACCTCGTGATGCACGTAAATTTCAGTTGACCGAAATGTGTCGGTCGAATACACTGTTTTAATGTTGTTTTCGGTTTCTATATTAATGTTTGGCCACAGATTATTATTCAGTATGCAATTAAGTGCGATTGACAAACCCAATCCCAATTAACCGGATTAATTTATTTTCCATTTCAAAGATGTGTAAAAGAATTTGTCTTATATAAGTTTGTATTATAGTTCAGGCCTGATATTCTGTGCTTTACTGAGGGTGCAGAAACACTTTAAACAAGAAGTTTTCTGATTTGTGGATATATGTTGTGCAGAGTATGAAACAAAAACCATTTCACAAAAGTGCAAGATGGCAAGAATTGCAAGAAATGACCAATGTCAGGTAACTGCTTGTTAAATTGCATGAAATCATTGCTTATATTTGCATGTCAATCAATAGAGGTGCACTGTTAGACGTCGGCGACAATCATATGTTCCTGTTTTTCCATACACTTGATGATGTCCAGCGTCGATCTGTCCGTCACACGTGACAGCCATCCAAGATAAGTCAAACGCTGCCGACCACGATCTCTTCACCCTTCCACCTTTCCAGTAAGCACCGCATGTTCCAATTGCTTTTTACGAAGCACGTGGCCGAGAAATCGAACCTGTCTCGTGGCCATGGTCTGCATCAATTGCCTTGTTTACATATGACAAATTGAATAATGGTGTCAGTTTTCTGTGTTCTGCATAGTTTGTTCTAATGTGCAAATGATGAATGTTTTGGAGTAAATTGCATTGTCATGAACTAAGACACCTGACAAATGATGTTTGTTATTGTGATATAGAACTATTGAAAAAAGAAAACCCATAACAACAGTTCATGTTATATAAAACAAAGAGTTTTTCAGTTTGAAAATGTAATCATGGGTGTTTTTTTCAGAATGAAATAAACAATCGCTGCATCAGCTTTTGAACCCACTACTAAATCCGATGAGCGATTGTTAATACCCATAAGGAAGATAATTTCTCTAACAGTCCTTTGTTTACTCTGGTAAGTTGATCTTCTAATGCTATTGCATCAAAAATTAATAGAGCTGTCGACTAAAATCAACATACCAGCCCTGAACTCAAAAACCATTAGGTTTACATTTTTAGCAAAATACTAGCCAAAAAAAAAGAATCCTTTGCATTATGACTCCCAGCAAATAAATTGCCATGAATAAATAAGTTATAAGCAAATGATGATAGAAATGAAAATATTCAGTACCCTTACATGATGCATATTATAATGCATCCTGTAGAATATTAATAGCATGCAGCTACTAACACAGGGTCGTATAACAATACGCGATGTGTGTGAGGAAACCGTTGTGGAATATTGGTAGATGAGTTGGTAGATGAGACACTTTTCTTTATCATTTTAGAAATTTAACAGGGGTAAGACATAAGCACTTAGCCGTTGCGTCAAAACTGCCTCGCGAGTTCTTGTTTGGTAAAGGCTGCGTCAGGGCTTGTAAGCCATGCGGCCCTCGAGCTTGATTAAAAAAATTACCGGCCCACTGCAAAAAAAGTTCGGTGACACCTGGTCTAACCCATCAGAATCTGTGTGGGTGTGCATTTGTACTAAGAGGGACTACATCATGCTAAAATGGCCCGGAACTGGGTTTTGACGGAAGAATTACCAACATGAAATATCACAAATAATACAAACTGTAACAAATATAAACTGCATCATAAAATCTATCAACAGTCACTCATTGCCTTTTGACTACATGCTCTAGCTATTGTTACACATAGTTTTAATTTTACGTGTTGTTGTCTAAAACTGTTAAATGCCAGCTTTCTTATCTTATTGCTGAGTTGGTATCATCTTGAAATGCTAACAGTTCACAATTTAGCTCAACAGAAACAACATCGCATCTTTACATACTGTTTCTTCTTTCAGGAAATTGCGACCCTTCAAACGAATTTGAATGCCAATCAGGTGGATGTATTCGTTTGGTTAGAAAATGTGACCTAGTACAAGATCGTGCAGGCAATGACGACGAAATTGGCTGTCCCAGTAAGTAGCAAAAAGGTTGTGGTATTTTACTAAATCTACTTTAAAAAAATACAAGCATATTCCACATGCTGATAGTATTACTTGTAATTCTATTTCAAAAGTACATGACGATTTTATATCATCAACTGATTTTGTTTTCTTCCGAACATTTTTCTATATTTAGTGAACACGTACCATTTCTNGTTCGTAAGCAGAAAAACAACAAAATATTGGCAGCAAAAACATATCTTAACAAATAAAAATTGTCGGAATTAAAGGAATCTTGAAACAAGATGCTTGTATTATTAGGTCAGATTTTAACAAAATGACTAACAGTAACTGCTGCCACTACATTTGAACAAAACTGATTGTGACCCACCAAACAAAATGGGTTAAAAACCTAGGATGTAACTTTGGGGTTCGACCAATGGCTGTAGAATATCGTAAGGGTTCGGCCGCTATAAAAAGGTTAAGAACCACTGTAATACGCAGTTGTTTGTAAGTGTAAGGGTACAAATATAAGACTGTTATATTAACCACTGGGCCATCTTAGAGGTTCTTAACGTTTTTTGTCCACGCCCCCTAAGGTGTTTTTCGGGCACTTCACGCCCCCCTAAAACAGGCAAAAAACGACAGTTTTTTCGAACACATGCAGCAATGGAACCACCAGAAGTTTCCGTTGCCTATGGTGTAAACCAGGGATCACCTAATTACGGATCCGGGGCGTTAGCAATTGTGTAAACAGTCATATAATACATTTTAGTAATAATTTTACCTCGTCTAACAGGATGCCCCCCCCCCCACTGTAATACGCAGTTGTTTGTAAGTGTAAGGGTACAAATATAAGACATATGTTATATGTTATATTAACCACTGGGTCATCTTAGAGGTTCTTAACCTTTTTTGTCCACGCCCCCCTAAGGTGTTTTTCGGGCACTTCACGCCCCCCTAAAACAGGCAAAAAACGACAGTTTTTTCGAACACATGCAGCAATGGAACCACCAGAAGTTTCCGTTGCCTATGGTGTAAACCAGGGATCACCTAATTACGGATCCGGGGCGTTAGCAATTGTGTAAACAGTCATATAATACATTTTAGTAATAATTTTACCTCGTCTAACAGGATGACCAGGCATAAGTATCATCCAAAAGCAGTTGTTACGTCACATATAAAAGCAAAGAATAGTAATTGCGTGCGAACAATTGCTTTTTTAGTTCCTTGTGGTAGAATAAACGTGCATTAGTTGGTATGTGACACTTCTATAATTTTCACAATTTCACATCTAAACAGAGGCACAATCTGAATACAAATAATATCGTGGGAAGACATGAACCCTTCGCGGTCTCGTCAACATCGCCTCGCGAGTGCCAGTTTGGGAAAGGCTGCGTCAGAGCTTGTAACCCATGTGACTATCGAGCGTGATTATTAAAATGATCCGGCCCGCAGTTAAAAAAAATTGGTCACCCCTGTTCTAAACTGACAAACTAAAAACTTTGCCACATATGTTATTATTCAAAATTGTGTTACGCCATAAGGTATTGCATCATAATATTCGTTTCTTTTTAAAAGCGTTTGTGCTCGCAAACAATTCACTACACTTGCGAAATTAATTTTAGGGAGAGTTGAGTCCAAAGTTAAATAAAAAAAACTCCAATCTTACTATTGGAAGGTTATTAAACTAACCACTTGGTTATTGTAGGGGCCAAATTTTGTTTAGAAGCACCAGCCTTGTGATTACAGTGGGTTGCACAAACCAATTCTGTCGAATGACAGTTTTTTAATGACAAAAATGTCTCTTTTGTTACTAATTGTTTAAAAACTAACAATGAAATTTTACAGACACAGCAACAGTATGGCCAGATGAATTGATGGGCCCACTTAGTCCGCCTGACAAACGATTTCCTCTACGTGGCAATGTTGGATTCGGTCCATTAAAAACAGCACATACGTCCAGGTAAAGACCACAAAAACTGATCTGTAATTCTTCGGTTTTTGCATGCATTTAAGATATTCTATGTGCACATGACACTAAAATTTCTCCCAATTTAATGATTTTGAACATTTTTGTATTTTTTGTGTATGAAATCACAGTAAGCTGCCGACAGTGCACACTGTTTAGACCTATAAGGTCTCATTGGTGCAGCTGGTGACAAGAATTTGGCCAGACGAGCTAATGTAGCCATCCAGCAGCACTCCAGTTTGCTGGAAGCAACAGACTAAAAATTAATCATGTATTGCAGGGGTGTGCAACCCCAAAAAGAATATACACCCCAGCTAACAAAATATATTGGATCCCACCACTGGGCATAACCACAGACAAAACTGGCTCACAATGGCCAAGCAACTGCTTGGGAACCACAGTGAATACGCCTCAGTGTCACAGTATCAATGTAAAAGCATCAAACCAATAAATGATAAGCTGCAGACAGTGCACACTGCTTTGACCAACAAACTGCCCCCCCCCCGCACATGACACTAAAATTTCTCCCAATTTAATGATTTTGAACATTTTTTTATTTTTTGTGTATGAAATCACAGTAAGCTGCCGACAGTGTACACTGTTTAGACCTATAAGGTCTTCCCCCCCCCCCCCCCCCCCCCCCCCCCCCCCCCCCCCCCCCCCCCCGGGAACCAAAGTGATGTCGGCTCAGTGTCACAGTATCATTACAAAAGCATCAAACCAATAAATGATAAGCTGCAGACAGTGCACACTGTTTTGACCAACAAACTGGAGTGCCGTTGGATGGTTACACTAGCCAATACAGCCAATCTTTTGTCACCAGCTACACTAATGAGATCTTATAGATCAAAACAGTGTGCACTGTCTGCAGCATATCTTCGAAGCTTGTTTTAAGTCATTGGTTCAACTCCCAGCTTAGAAATGAACGGTTGTTCAATAATTTCTGTTTCCTACAGTTTTTGGATGAAAATGAGAAATCTTCGGTGGAAAGTGGCGATGTGACAGAAACTATTATCCTTAAATACTTTGAGGGTGCCACTGTGGAACTGGCAATTCAGGACTGCCCCAAAGTTCTACAAAAAGGTGAACAAAATTTGTGTAATTTTACGTAATGACATTCAGTTAAGTAACAAGCATTTACAATACGTATTAGATTACGCTTGGTTTATTTAAGACATTGTATAAAATTAGCTGGTCACTAAGCATTTCTGCAATCTAGCCTGCGGTGGGATTCGAACCCACTACAAGAGTCTTTATATGCGCTCTACCAACTGAGCTACACAGGCTCAGTGGTGAACCCACTGAAAGTCGAATCACAAGCACCGTTGCCTGCCTCGTATGCTGCACATGTCAGCTTCGTAGTAGGGGATGGCCAGGTCCACAAAGCTTTCCCAGTTTAACAAACAAAATACAACCAAAATAATAACAAAACATATCCATGGGTCAAGAGAAACGTACATAAAAAAATGTGGCTGCATTAAAAGACAATTTGGGAACCATTGGGTTAAGGAAAATTACTCCTATAGTTTTTGTTTTCAAAACTTAATTTTTTTTTCTTTTGTAGATATCACCTCTATGTTTATGAATATGCCCCAAAAGAAGATCACTGTGATCACAATTACACAGAAAACACAGAACGACATGTCCGCGTGGAATCAACATGTTGAAGAAGAAAGAGACAAATTACTGCAAAATGTAAGAATCCTAATTTGTGTTGACAGCTGATTGGTACCAGTGGTGGGATTTAATTTTTTGTCAGCCGGTTCTCTCACAAAAGTCATATTTTTCAGCCGGTTCTGTTACAAAAAGTTCATTGTCAGTGACCAGTAATGCTAACCGCTTTGCTGATCTCATTAAATTTTGTAAGACGATTCTATGGAACCGGTGCAAACCAGCTGATTTTTTTTGTGTTTGAAATAACCATAAAACAACCATGGTATCTGTTTGAACATAAAAAATCAATTGCTTGTTTTGTGGAAAAAAATTTCCATACAAGACCGGTTTAAATGATTATGACACATGTTAGTCAGAAGTAATTGGTAGTCTTGCTGCTATAAGCCACCTCTACCTTTTTCAACCTTTTCAGTTTGTCCTTTATTTTATGTCCGGCCTTCAAAATCAACCTTTTCAGTTACAATTTTGGTAGTTGTTCAAACATTTTTTACAATTTTCCAGTTTATTACGACTGCTACAGAGATCTGCCATCTTCTCCGAGCAAACAGTATCTGGTGTGATTTTATTGACCCTTCATCTGGACAGCCGGTAAAAAAAATCAAAACAACCTTCAAAAATTGACTTTTTCAATGTCATTACTAACTGTTTTCTGTGTAAATAACTGACAAACTAATTTTGGCCAACAATGCACTTCTTGTTTCGTTGAATATTGTGGCATATTTTTGGGGGTTTGCTATTCATTTATTTGTTACTCACTGTTTTAAATCTAAGTGACTGATAATGTTAGTTGAACGCTCAACCCACGGCAGGAGTCTTCCTGGGACTCGTGCTTTACCAACTGAGCTACACAGGCTCAGTGGTGAAACCGCTGAAAGTTTAATCACAGGCACCGTTGCCTGCCTTGTATACTGCACATGTCAGCTTCGTAGTAGAGGATCGCCAGTTCGCCCATATCAGTAATTTCTATATGAGTGTGCCGTGATCGCTTGTCTGCATAGACGCTTCAGGGCTGATCCCAGTTATGAATTTATGTTCATCTGAACTTCACTAAAACAGTTTTTTTTTCAGTTTTTCAGTCAATACACTAATCACACTCTTTTCGAAACCGACGACCGCTACAACAATCTTGGATTTCATATCGAAGACTTGGGATGCTGCAAAGTAATAACTCACAAAAAATGGGGATCACACATTTTTGTCGGAAGTATTTTTACCGACGTCAACAAACAACACCCAGTTTTGAAAAAATTATTACTAAATTCAAAAGTTTAGCCACTTTTTGTGCTCTATGCAAAACGTGAATTCTTTTTTTGTCGACTTTAAAAAGTAAACTCTGATTTGTGACATTGTTTTACTCTTATTGTGCTTCTAAATGAGCTTAGTTAAAGCCAATGATAAACTTTAAATTTAAGCATTACGTATTGCCACTATTTTCTAGTTTACTTCATAAAACTTGTTTGAAAACCTTTGCAACAAATCTGTTGGATTTATGTTGTTGCAACTGTTATTTATTTGTTCACAAAATGGGTGTCAATTAAACAGGAGTTTTTNTCTGGCATATTTTTGGGGGTTTGCTATTTATTTATTTGTTACTCGCTGTTCTAAATATGGGTCTAAATATGGTAACTGACAATGTCATTTCGACCCTAAACATTTTTGTGATTTTGTTTTTTTGGTGTTAACACTTAGTGATCAAACAAAAAACTTTGAATCAAGGCATTTATTTCACTAAAACATGTCTTTTTTATTCAGTTTTTCAGTCAATACACAAATCACACTCTTTTCGAAACCGACGACCGTTACAACCATCTTGGATTTCGTATCGAAGACTTTGGGTTGCTGCAAGTAATAACCCACAAAAAATGGGGCTCGCACATTTTTGTTGGAAGTATTTTTACCGACGTTAGCAAACAACACCCAGTTTTGAAAAAATTATTACTAAATTCTAAAGTTTAGCCACTTTTTGTGCTCTATGCAAAACGTAAATTCTTTTTTTTGACTTCAAAAATTAAACTCTGATTTGTGACATTGTTTTACTTTTATTTGCTTCAGAATGAGCTTCATTTAACAACTGATAAACCTTAAATTGAATTTAAGCATTACGTATTGCCACAATTTTCTAGTTTACTTCATAAAACTTGTTTGAAGACCTTTGCAACAAATCTGTTGGATTTATGTTGTTGAAGCTGTTATTGATTTATTATGACAGTGGGTGTCAATTAAAAAGAAGTTTTTTGATGTTTTAGTGGATCATCTTTTTAACTGACTGTCTCTTTGCCTGGAAATAAAATTTTACAGTTGGTTTGTGTGTTTATGTTTTGTACAATCAATTACAACCAAATTTAGCTGCTGCAATAAAAAATACACCACTAAACTTTACATGTAATTGTGAAATCAATATGAGCTAGTTTGGGTGCTTGTAACCACAAATCTGCTTTTATCATTCATGGATGAGTAAACTGTTGGACAAATTTGTGGCTAAATGTACCTATAAACCAGTGGTTCTCAACTGGTGTTCCATNCAACGAGCAACAACATGCCAACAACACATCCCCTGGGGCCCGGGGGCCAAATGTGGCCCTTGGTTAAAGGTTGTGCGGCCCAAGAGACGCTTGGATTTCAAATGTACTGGCAAACGGAGCATAGGGGTTTATGGTGCTGACTTAGCAATTTGGGTTTATGGTCAAATAATTGCCGAGTCTTGCCGAGCACTATAAACGCCTATGCTCTGTTGCGCCACTTACCACAAACTACCAGGTCGGGCCCTAGCCAAAGTCCAGTGTTAGTAACCCATGTTACACGCTTCATTGCGCCTTGCACAACAGGCGTTTGATTGTTGCGTCACTACTGCGCATGCGTGAGCTGTAGCGAGGTTGATATCATTTCCAAGTTTGTGTGTCNGCTTCATATTGAAAGATGTTCGAAATGTGAGCTGCCAATAATTTGTGTTACTTCTTAAAAGCTAGTTTTGAAGGAATACATTTCGAGTTAAACTGTATACTTACTTCACTCAATACTTATAAAGGGGAATGGGCGACGACATACTTTTAATTGGGCTGGTGGTCCATGGCCTAAATAAGTTGAGAATCGCTGCTCTAAACAGATTTCCACACAATATGTTTACCTTAACAAACTAATTGTCAACAACTTAGTCCAAATGCATGAATGGTTTTGTTTTTTTGGTAAATTTTTTTTGGATGACTTATTAGTGTAATTATACCATAAACATGGAAAACCGAGTGGCTTTTTGCAAGCTTGCAGAAAAAAATGCACTTTTGGTTTAACTGGAGTGCTGGACATACAGAAGTGGAGTGAGATTTTTCTCTTTATTAACAGTGAGGTCATAAAATCAATTTTCTTTGATTGTCTTGCTTTGTTTCATCCAACAAAGCATCATTATTGTTGCCTTTGTTCTCTATTCTTAAATGCTTGTTGTCTTCAGACGCTGTTTTGTCGAAAACTTCTCTAATACGAATTTCTCAGCCCCAGTACCTTCTTGTGCAGATATTGGAATGATGTGTTGAAATTCGAGTTTATCTTCTGGTAAAAGTGCTTTTGGAAAAGTGTCAAGATGTGCTGTAAAATTAAATATTTACATAATTTATGAGCTATTGCTGTCAAGTTTATAGAGCTTGTAAGAATTTCTCTGGTGTCTTGTAAGTTGTTTATGGAACCTCATGTTACACGCTTCATTGCGCCTTGCACAACAAGCGTTTGTTTGTTGCGTCACTCCTGCGCATGCGCGAATTGTAGCGTGGTTGATATCATTTTCAAGTTTGTGTGTCAGGGTTTGTCTGTTTCTGCCCGTGTCGATGGTTAGCGATTGGAATTTATGTGTAATGCTGTCGTAGTTGTGTAATCTAACCTAGTTTATACACTATTGCAGCTGTGAAATATAGTGGCTTTGGATTGTATTTAACTGAAATTCGTATGGATGGTCGTGTGATTCTGTGTATTGCTTTCGTGGTAAGCTTTCTTTCGTTTTTATTTAATATGTACAAATTTAATTTAACTTTGAATGTAAATATTACAGTTGTGACATCCGATCGCCTGAAAACTGCACAGTCGTGTTGACTGCAAGCACATATTGCTGGTGAGTGAATCGTATGTTTTGTGACGTCACAATGCTTTAATGACGTGCAATGTGTTATTGCAGTTAAAAAGCACCAACAAAACAAAACGGGAAAAATAAAATGTTGCTTATTTTTTTCAGAAAAGCCTTAAATTTTAGGAAATATAAGTGGTTTACGCTAAATATTGGGGCTGCTTGTTTAAAAATTGCAATATTGCAAAACGTCGCAGTTTACGTTTGACGCTCATGTTTGGGGTCGAATCCCAGTGAATTTTTATGAAACTTGCAGTACATGACAAAGAGATTCACTGCTCTAAAATGACATAATAGTAAATATAATAACCGATTAAATGTTATTACTGCCCAAATACACTTTAGAAAAAGAACGATATGTAATTGTGTTTGGCACTTGAATCCAATGAATCACACACACGTGTCATTGTGAGATTTTTAGACTCCTATCTTGCCAAAATCAAACAAAACCATTGATTCTGCACGAAATATTAATCATACGAAAGTTAATACTGCCATAACGTTTGTCCTCCGTTATAACGCATTTTTAGCATTGTGTTAAAATGGGATTAAACGCCGTTTTTCTTATTCTGCAGAGCATGCTGTTTCCAAAAAAAAACAAAATGGTTATCCTGCGCGTGGTGGAACTGCTCCAAATATTCACTTGAAGTTCATAACTCTCGCATATTGCCGCCGCTGCCAAGCTCGCCAGCAAAAAATAACGCGCGACCGCCTGAATGGGCTTCCTTTCGAGGCAAATATCTCGTGAACCCAACAAGATTGATTAGATAAATTTGCACACAACATTTTTTGAAGCATTAACAACTTTTGAAAAATGATTGAGCCGTTTCCAAAGCCCAATGCCTCTGCAGAGCCGTTTCCAAAGCCCAATGCCTTTAAATGAATGTAATCATCGCTTATTTCAGATTTTGAACTTGCTTCATCCCTGAAATACCATTCGTTCTATGCATTTACCTTTTCTTTACAACATCACACTTTTAAACCTTCCCATTTATAATTGTTGGAAATCATACGTTACTCAAAAGTTTTCAACAGTAATAGATGTTCACACAAGCATATGTACAACATGATGAAAATCAGAACAAATACAAC
>QLIY01003673.1:0-11037 GCA_003260075.1 Phallusia mammillata | reverse complement strand
AAATAATGATTATAGTTTTGTGGTAATACTGTGAGTCTAAATATTTTTGACCACAATGCACAAGGCAACACGATTTTGTACAATAATATTGTTTTTCGGAACTTACCTTGGTTATTACAGTCAGTCTATTGTTAACACGAGATAGAATGCATTGTTTTATAATCAAGTCAAACAACTGGACAGTATCAAGAATATATGAGAACATTAAAAAGCCGCAATCAAAGGCTCAAAGAGCCGCAGTTTGGCCACTCCTGTGATAGGCCCAAAAATTATCGCACGCAAGAACGTCCGCTGGAGAGAGCTGTGTAGCGAGTCTGCGTTTTTTTGCCAAAAAACACACAACGAATTTTACCTCTGCTAGTAGATTATTGTCTTCGATGATTTGATCAAGTCCAGTCCAACTGACCTCCGCAGTTGAAGCATTGCATAAATATTTCTCCACAATAGCATGGACTGAAAGTTGGTCATGTACTTACTTTTCCAAGTAGAAAAATAAAATTTTCCCACAATATTAGTGTAAAACACTCTATCACAANGGAAACAGTAAAGTTTGCCGGAGATCCGTGGCTCCAAAACCAACCATGCAACGACGTGTTGTAACGAGCTCCAATAAAGACACGGATGTCTGAATAACAATTTGCAAACACTTGTTTGGAAGTAAAACAATTATCTGCATTTCAGACAAATCACTCACTTGGTGCCAGGAACGATCCATCATAATTGTTGAAGCTTTCATACGTTGCGTTGACACTTCGCAACTTGCTTGAATGTGGCTGATCTCGTCTTCTTCCATAGTTAAAAATTTCTTTTGAACGTTTTCTTGTATTAGTGTCAGAAGACAAGGAATATTGAAACGTCCATCCTGCAAACATATATTCGCGGTTGAAGAAAAATTCAACGTAAAAGAGAATTCTGTTTGGCTAACGTAATAAGCCAAAAATTAATTAGGTGAAAGTTTGAACGAGATCTATAGCTAATAAAACCTGTTAATAAATAAAGATAATAAAACCTGTTGCCATATTTTAAGAGCTTACAGTTTTAGTTAGTGATCGAAAAACGCAAAAACATTTTGGATTTTTATTATTTATTTTTTCTGGTTAATTGCAAACTATTCCAATTTTCCCAGGATTCTAGGCCACAGTAATTTCTTCCAATAGTCACACTCCACCTCTCGTCATTCGGGTTTGTCACATTAAAGAAGTAAACTGTTTGACTCGTGTTTTGGGGATTGCTGGTGGACAAAACGTGTGTCTAAGTTGCTCAGCTATGTTAAACGCAAACCATTCCAGTTTTCGCTAGGATGAGCTTCATTGTGTAATAAAGTGTTAGCTTCAACGTTCTACAATGTTTCACAAAAGGACGCTCAGCTATGTGATGTAAAACAGGAACCATTCCAATTCCGGTCATTTTTTAACATCAACATTGTGTTGTGAACCTTTAAATACGGATCTATAAACGTGCCCCCCCCCCCTATTCCAATTTTCCCAGGATTCTAGGCCACAGTAATTTCTTCCAATAGTCACACTCCACCTCTCGTCATTCGGGTTTGTCACATTAAAGAAGTAAACTGTTTGACTCGTGTTTTGGGGATTGCTGGTGGACAAAACGTGTGTCTAAGTTGCTCAGCTATGTTAAACGCAAACCATTCCAGTTTTCGCTAGGATGAGCTTCATTGTGTAATAAAGTGTTAGCTTCAACGTTCTACAATGTTTCACAAAAGGACGCTCAGCTATGTGATGTAAAACAGGAACCATTCCAATTCCGGTCATTTTTTAACATCAACATTGTGTTGTGAACCTTTAAATACGGATCTATAAACGTGAAAAGCTCAAAACCTTTAAATCCACAATTTCTTCCAATTGTCACATTCCACCTCTCGTCATTCGGGTTTGTCACATTGCAGAAGTAAACTGTTTGACTCGTGTTTTCGGGATTGCTGATAGACGAAACGTATGTTTTCATGCTTAGTATTTTGATCATATTACAACGTGTTACGTTTTGTACAAGTCGAAATACCAAAGATGTCCGAGAGCTTTTGTACTAGTCCAACCCACTTCAATCAAATTGTATGAGTATTTGTATCGTCTATTGTCTGCTGTTTGACAAAAGATATAAACCCGCTGCAAATCTAAAGCAATTTACGGTTACCAACTTTACATTGCTGCTTTTCCCCACTCAAAAATCGCAACAAAGCCGTTTTCTTTGGTAATTTTATTCTCTAAATTTGTTACCAAATAGCTAACTACATGTTCCTAATCTTATCTCTTAATTGCTTCTATGCAAACCTGTCGTGTATTTGTCTGTCATGATATGATTGAGAGTTGTGTTGATTTGTGGGTCATCGGTCATTGCAAGATTTCCTCCCAGCAAAGAACATTTCTCCTGTGCAGTGTTAGCATCCACAAGATCGTCAGATAATGTCAACACACTGTCCTTCACTGCTTGCATGGTCTGTGTGCAATCTAAAATACTCTCAATGTTACCGACATTTATATCATACCTTCATGTTTAGAAACAACTTACCGTTGGGACTAGCTGATGAGCATTGAACAAGCAGTGTCACCAACAAAGCGTTGGTTTTAAATGTCATAACTGACATTACAAATTTGGTGCATTAATGACTTAATGTTATAAACACAACTTTCACCGTTGCTGATTCTGTAATGAGCAGTGATTTAATGCAAATAGGTCACTATTGTACAGTTACCTAGTGAACCGAAATTTATGTAATGATTAGGTTCAAACATTCTGTTAGTATTATATTCGACCTATAGCAAGTTGTTTGTGTAAACCAGGTATCACCGAACTTTTTTTACTGCTGACCAGATAAGTTTAATGATGATTCGCGCGGGTCTCGTGGTTTAGATGCGACTGTTAAATCCGTACATTTAGTCTCTTATTACGAGCGATGCTTGTATATTACTTCACAAGTAACAAAATAAGGCTATTGTTTGCACACGATCAACACCGTAACGTAACAAACTGGCTTTGAACAAATGCTTGGCATTGTAATCCCATGAAACTACGTAATATTAGTTCTACATTTTGTGACAGGGAAACTTTTGTAATGAGTAGATTAATTTTGAATGTTACAGAGTTATTAAAACGAATTTGCAAACCGAAAGATGTGGTGGCGGGCCGGACGAAACGACCTCAAGGGCTGTAGTTTGGAGACCCCCGGTATACATAATTCATTTGCATTGTATAAACTGATAAAGATCTGATGCATTGCTTTGCTGCGGTTTTTAAAATCTGGAGAACATAACAAGTTCTAGAACCTGGACAACTTATCAAGTTCTAGAACCTGGACAACTTAAACAGTTCTAGAATTTGGACAACTTTACAAGTTACAGAACCTGGACAACTTTACAAGTTACAGAATCTGGACAACTTAACAAGTTCTAGAACCTGAACAACTTATCAAGTTCTAGAATCTGGACAACTTAACAAGTTCTAAAATCTGGAAAACCTGAAAAGATCTTAGTTTTGGAATCTTGTCTGTCTTGGAAAGTTAAATAAAGCTGCTTGAAAAACCCAGTTTGTAAAATCAAATCTTAAGTGAAACGAGAATCATTCAGGAGTCAATAGCGAACTGTAAATACAGCTGTTGTTTTCCTTGTGACAACGACGAAGAGCAAACGTTAAATTAAGCAACCCTTCATTAGTGATTGCATATTTGTTTAACCATTACCCTGGCGAACTTTACAAGTGCTAGAATCTGGACAACTTAACAAGTTGTGGAATCTGGACAACTTGCACTTTCTAAAATCTGGACAACGTAACAAGTTACAGAACCTGGACAACTTACCAAGTTATAGAATCTGAACAACTTAACAAGTTCTAGAATCTGGATAACTTACACTTCCTAAGTTCTGAACTCTAGCGATTCTGGCAACTCCAGTTTGTAGAACCAAACCTGAGGTTAAATAAGTAGCACACAACAGAAAATACTGCTGTTGTTTTCCTTGTGACAACATTCGGAGCAACGTAATCTTAAGTAAACATGCGTAAGTGGTAGCATATTTGTTTTACCCTTTGTAATTTATTAACCTGTCTAGAAATGTGGACTAATTTTTTTATTGGTATTTTGTCCATTGCCACTCGGCCGACAGTGTTTGTGGGGGGGGGGGGGGGGGGGGGGGGGGGGGGGGGGGGGGGGGGGGGGGGGGGGGGGGGGGGGGGGGGGGGGATTATGTGTCAATAATGTTTATCTTATTCAACTATCTGTGTCAAATCATAGTACGCCAGACCAATTGATTACATTATATTGTATAGCCTACAGGCTGATTGTCTGCAGGATGATTCCAGTACGTGTGTGTATTCACCTTATCTATCTGTATTAACTTATTTGCTAGTGTAATGTTATTATCCATTTTTATTTGTTACCACATTGATTTATTATTATTGCTGTTACTGCAAAGTTACTCTTAATTGATTTATTTAACGCGTGGTTAATTATTGATAAGCTTGGTTGCGTCCGACCGTCTTTTTCAAATTGTGTTTTTCAAAGTTTAGTTCATTTCGCGTCGTAAATGAACACATAGGGACACAATTATACCAGAACAATCAAACAGATCCAGCCAGAAAGAGCTTTTGTGAGAACTTTTGTCGAATTATGGGATGATTTTTTATTGTAGTTAATTCTGCTTTTGTTTCCAGAACCAGTCTCAAATTTGCCAAACCTTGAAACGCAGTTTTGTCCTGAATCAATCCCAGCATGGAGTTACATCTAGCTAAGTTACTTTTAGGTAGCACAAAATAAAACGAACAAATAACTTCCGTTTACAGATTTATAATTTGTTTTGGTGAACAATATTGTAAAAAAAACTGTTATGTGTGTCATGGAAAAGGGATTTATTAATGCAAATTCAGCACTACTGACAGTTTTAATTATTGCTTGGTAAACTTTGAGCAATTATAGGCAAGTGAACCATGAATCCTTTCCCAGCTCCGCAATGTAGGGACATTATAAGGCCAACACTGCTCTTTACAGATAGAAAACGTAATATGTAGTTTTAATACAGGATATAAGTGCAATGAAACAGCTGGGTATAAGATCGCAAAATCCAAAATACGTTTGGGAAAACGCTGATGATAGATGGAAAGGTAGATACAAGAACATTTTTCACATATGGTGGGATTCGAGTATCATCTGGGGGGGGGGTGTTTATAGCTTAAAGTTTCTTAATGGTTTTGTAGACGTGATCAACTGCCATTTTACCGGTGGAAGATCCCACTAAAGCAAAACTATATGATTAAGTCGATAATAATTCAATGCATTTTCCTTTCATTTAGAGACTGTCCTATTATCGTTTGGTTTATAAACAGATTACTTCCCACACATGTTTGCTTGTGTCGCAGCAGCAAGACTACCAACACAACAATGACAAGTGCCAGAAATACCATTCCTAGAGCTACTACTGTTACTACTGGTGGATTTGTTGGTAGAGAATCGGTCGATTCAGAAATATTCAAAAGTTTTGGAGTTTTTCCTAACCGGAAAGTACTTCACATAAAAAACTGCGACATTGGTCTCAAAGTTTTCAAAAAAATCTCATGATTGTATGCGGTGTCGCCAACTATTTTAATGCCTTATGTGGTTATGGCTTTGCGTATTTAAGTGAACTGCAATTGAAAATGAGTGCAGACTTAAGACTTTAATCGAAAAGAACAAAAGACGGTATAATAATTGGCGTTTTATTCAACATAAGTTAACGAAACAATTGCAAACACCAAGCTATACTACCTTCAGGGAACTAATTCAAGGGGAGATTTCCAAAAGTGGTTACCACAAGTTTGGAAGTGAGGTTGGCATTCAGTACACCACCAAGCATAACAGTTACCTGAAACATTGCAAGATTTCTGATAATCGGTTACTAACAAGCACACGCAATCTGCGTGAGTCAAATAGTACATTGTGAATAATAAGTAAATGTAATGTCGTAGCAGACTACAAGAATCAGCGTGTGTAACAGGGTGGTGACCGACGGATCTGTCTACACTTATCAAAAAAAAAATAGGTACCTGCAGGTAACAAGCCCCCCTAAAAAACTATTGCGCATAACTAAAAAAACATTCAATAGTTTCCGCCCAAATTTGGCATGGTGGTTGTAGCGGTCAATTGTAATCATCCATCAGACTTTGAAGGCGTTTGCAAGATTAGTTTTTGTATGATGACAGTTTAAAAAAATTAAAAACTTGGGCCTTAATACATACCTATGCTGTTAATTAGGCCCAACATTTTTATGTATTTTTTAAAGGTCGAGAAATCAATCAGACTACTTTATGCTTTGCGTCGGTCCAAATCAAGTTTAACCAAGCAACGTTATTAACTTTAAGACATATAACTGTTAATCTGAAGGTACTAACAACAACGAATAAACAACCACTTGACNTAAACTTTGCGCAATTAAAAAGCAAGTGAACCATAAATCCTTTCCTAGCTCTGCAATGTAGGGACATTATAAGGCCAACACTGCTCTTTACAGATAGAAAACCTAACATGAAGTTTCAATACAGGATACAAGTGCAATAAAACAGCTAGGTATAAGATCGCAAAATCCAAAATAAGTTTGGACAAAAGCTGATGATAGATAGAGAAGTAAAGAAACATTTTCCACATATGGTGGGATTCGAGTATCATCTAAATATTTTGTTTATAGGTTAAAGTTTCTTAATGGTTTCGTAGACGTGATCAACTGCCATTCCTGCAGTGGAAGATCCTAAGCAAAATTATATGGTTAAGTCGATATGAATTCAATGCATTTTTCCTTACTATCTGTTCTTTCATTTCGAGACTGTCCTGTGATCGTTTGGTTTTTAAACAGATTACTTCCCACACATATTTGCGTGTGTCGCAGCAACAAGACTACCAACACAACAATGACAAGTGCCAGCAATACCATTCCACCAGCTACTGCTGTTACTACTGGTTGATTTGTTGGTAGAGTATCGGTCGATTCTGAAATATTCAAAACTTTCAAAATCCTTTTCAAATGTTATTTATTGATAAATCCAAAGTTTTGGAGTTTATCCGAACCGGAAATGACTGCACATAAAAAATGCGACCTTGGTCTCAGCGTGTTTAATAAAATTGTATAGCTATTCGTGGCGTCGCCAACTACTTTAAGCCGCATGTCATGGTTATGACTTTTTTGAAATGTTATTCATGTGACCTGTTATTGACGATGAGTGTACGCAAGACTTAAATCGAACAGAACAAAGGGCGATGTAATAGTTTGCGTTTTATTGAAAATAAGTTGACGAAACAATTGCAAACGCGTTGAAGAGTCGCCAATCCCTAAACCGCACTGTTTCACATTAAATCGCATGTAATATGTCAATAAAAGCAAGCTCTACTAGCCTTGAGGTAAGCAACTCAAGGGGGGATTTCAAATGTGGTTATCGAAAGTTTGGAAGTGAGGTTGGCTTTCAGTACACCACCAAGCATCACAGTTACCTGAAACATTGCAAGATGTTTGATAATCGGTTACTAGAACATCAAAACCGTTGTATTGAGTTGATAAATTAAGATTTTTAACAGTTTGATACAACTTGCTGTACAAAGAAGACATAATCCAATATGAAGCAAGCAAACTTACGCATGTAATTTATTTTTAGATCGAACGTTCACCTGGTGTCAGGAACGATCCTAGATATTGGGTGAAATTTTCGTAGGATCGATTAACTTGTCGCAGTTTGTATGTTCCTACATCTCGCTGATTATTGTAGTAAATGGAAACCTTTTCTGGCCATTTGCGTTGTTTTTGTCGGAAAACAAGGTATACAGTAAAGTCCAACCTGCAAAAAAGTATTTGTTTGGTTAGTTTGAAAATGTAATGTGATGTTTTATTTTACAAAGCATATTCTTAACGCCCTGTTATTTCCAGTTGCGCAAAACCTTTGCATTTTCCAGAATTTCTTGTTAAAATGTAATCTTGATATCTCACCGTAGCCTTCACAATTTGTTCCAATAGTCACTCGCCACCTGTGCAAGTCCTCCTGTGTTCAAGCATCGCAGAAGTAAATTGGTTGACTTACGTTTTCAGGATCGCTGTTGGACAAACATGTATGTTTTTAATGTCATCAGGCTGTACCTTTCACACAAGTCGAAATACCACAAATGTCCGAGTGATTTTGTACTTTTCCAGAAATCCACCTCAATCGGATCCTCTGAATATTTGTATCGTTCATATGTGACAGGGTCGTAGAAAATATAAACCCGCTGCAAATCTGAAACCATCCGTGGTAATGAAATTACTTGTTTTACAAATAAATGCTTTTACGACATTTTGTAGACATAATATACACTAAACAGCAGAGAAAGTGTTAAACGTTTTACTAAACTACGTTTCCCATCATCATTCCTTCCAAACCTGTTGTGTATTTGTCTGTCATGAATTGAGTGAGAGTTGTGTTGATCTGTGGGTCATCAGTCATTGCAAGATTTCCACCCAGCAAAGAACATTTCTCCCGTGCAGTGTTTGCATCCACAAGATCGTCAGATAATATCAACACACTGTCCTTCACTGCTTTCATTGTGTTGTGGCCATCTGGTAAATAAAACAAGCAGGTGAAGTGAAAAGTGCTAGCCTAAATTACCTAATAAGTTGCATGTTTGGCTCTGACATATAAATAACCAAAATACTCCCTGGTTAATGTGAAAATTGTATTTGAGTCTTTCTTTAGCATAATCTATATGAGTGTACGGAAATGGAAGAAGCATTGTGCATCTGTGTACGCATGTTTGTTTCTGTTAATTTGCGACAAATACAAATTTCTGCTTGCCTCAAAGAACCTATGTAACACAAGAACAGATCTTAATAATACATGACAAATTACAACTATAAACGATTTTAAAGCGAGCGATTTTAGTAAAGTTTCATTACACTTCCGGAAACTCGTTACAATCAATCAGCAACAAATCTACAAGTAAAAATGCTGACAATTTTTGACATTAGAACTGCGAAAAAAAAGGATTTAGTCAAAGTTAAACATATCGGTTTCTACGAGATTTAGTGGAAGAAGAAAGGTTTGAAACTTAGTGGTGTAAAGAGATGTTACGTGTGTCCTGTTGTTTGGACTGTGGCTACGTTAACTTTGTGTGGTCTTCAAGTGTAGACGTTTTGAAGGTAGGCGAAAACCACACGACATATATGCAGGCGGTAAATGCTTGGCGTCACTGTTTCCCGTAATGACGTTTTGCTTGAACAATCGATCCTAGGGCTGGATTAACCAACAAAGTAGGCATGTGTACAGTGCATGACGGAATCTAGCTTAGAGACCGCAAAAATTTCGTTCTTTACATGTTTGTTTGCTTCCAGACAGTGACGTACAGTCATTGTCCTTCCGGTAATCCTTTATATATGCTTAAAAAACAGAGAAAGAGGAACAGTTGGAAAGAAATATAAGGAGGGGAGAAACCGATAACCGACATTCAGTGACTGGTTTTAAGAACCTGGCGCGTCTGAGAAACTATTTTCGGTTTGATTGTGTTGTGGGCGTTTATCACGTAATAGCGCGACAGACATAAACACAAGCAGAAATAGATACGCGTCAATTTTCAATATAAACACAACCAAGGAACACATCTTTGTGTACAACAAATCTTGCTTTAATACATTTACAGAGTTCGCACGGAAATTCAACACATCAACCACTACAAATGTATAATGATTCCGCATTGGTCTGTTTTACAACCACGTTTTTAATTTGACACAGCGTAATGTAGGGGTTTATTCACAAAAGATAGAAAAAAACAAATAAACAAAACAAACAAGAACGTAATAAACTTAGTAAGTTAATGTTAACTTACTCTTAGTTTTTCCTTTGGTGTAATAAACTAACAACAATGCAAGCTTTTGTCATTTGTCAGCATCTTGTCTGCTTACTATTTGCAGCATATTAAGCTGCACACAGTGCACACTCATGTATTGGCTCGATACTATTGCTTAAATATATTTTGCGACTCTTTTGATTTTGTTAAGGCCTACCACAGATCAAATATCTTTACGTACGTAATACCATCTAATGTTGCAACTGTACTAAAGCCAGTCCGTCTACCAGGCTAGTGTGATACAAAGTTGCGGCACTCACCTTTTTAGGCGTTTCAAGCCAATGTTGCTTTTGTTGCTAGATAATACTTTTATAATTGGGTTATTTGCGTATAATTTCAGATTTTCGGAGGACTAGTTTTAAGTCAAAATACGCGACCCCAAAACAAGACTAAAGGTGAAAAATGTTTGCACTCAACAGTATCCCACTATATGTTGTAAAGTTTAAAATGCAGTTTCTTCATATTTTCACATTGATACAATCCCACGTCAGTTCCCCTCACCCAACTGTATGTCAGTAGCAAAATGCAATACATTTTCGCAGGCAATGACACATGAACCTAACCGCTATACATGTTTGTTCCTGTCACATGTCTCGGTGTCTTTGTGCTGAAAACCACTGCTGGCTCGTTACAATTAATGCTATTGAGACGGACTGATTTGAAAAAGGGTTATTGAAAAGGGTTATAATCGTTCAAATGAAAAATGTTAACAACCAAAGTAACAAGCAGTTAAATTTTACACGTTTATTTTAGGTTGCGAAAATTCTGTGGTTGGTTCTTATATATTATTTTACTCATGTTCACATATACGCGCCAAGTTTACTAATTGCAGCTGCAATTTGTAACTTTTTACAAATTCTCGTGTTGTTTGATTATGGCGTTAACGTTTGGTGGCAGCAAACAGCTGCATTTCTTAAATTCTATCGTTTAACTATAAGGTTTCGTTGCAGCCGCACTGGAAGACGGTACACAGTATAGTTGCAGCCTAAGAGGAAAGTCTGACTAAGGAAGTAATGTTTAAACAAAGAGGTTAGTAGACATGGTGTTGTTGCAGTGTTAAACTCTCAGTTATTAAGTTTCTTATTTGCAGTGAAACACAAGTAAAAGCCTTGAGAGCACAAAATTTATCGCACGACCTGTTCAGGAAAGGCGTAAGAGGGCGCACTAAGTAGAAGTGGGATTACATATTAATGTTTTTAATG
>QLIY01003671.1:0-11041 GCA_003260075.1 Phallusia mammillata | reverse complement strand
ATGAGCTCTGTGCTTGACACGATCCAACTGTTATAACTGTGGCTGAATATAAAATTATTTTTTTTAGTTACTTTCTGTTGTGGTAGTTTCAGTTCTGCCACAAAATGTGTCTGAGCTGCAATCTGTTGCCAACAAAGTTCCAGTTGCAGGATTGCTTCCAATTGTGGTGATTGTTCCAACCATACATACTCTGCCAGAAAGTTCGGAGACTGACAAACTGTTGCAGCCGTCAGCGTTGTTGCAGCATGCCGATGCGCAATGCCTGTTGTATACAGGAATACCACAACAATTACAAAAGCCTCGTCATTATTTTCAAATTGCACTTTGCTTTACTCATGGAAATAATACTTACAGTTCGTTTTCACACAGCACATTGCATCCGGCAGCATTTTGACACGAAACCTCTGGCACGTCTATTGGAGGAACCTTTTTGTTATGACTCAACAAAAGCAAAAGTTTTTTTTAAAGTAAATCCAAACACTAATTAAAATGTGTCGTGTAATTTAACCATTTTCCGCGTATGGGTCCTCGCCCCTACACCTTTTTGCCAACTTCCTACCCCCAAAAAGACAAATTGCTTTTGTTTTGTGACCAACAAGTGGTCGGTTAGTGATCTAGACTTTACACACTTAAGACCAGATATCATCTAATGATCAGACAACTTACCATCAACTAAATGCACTTATACAGTAAATTATCTAACGTGGTTAGGAGAAACACATTGCTTCCAATTTCTCTTCTCGAACAAAACCAACCAGCTTGACAAGTCTCTAAAACACCTCCCGGATAAACTCCAGCATAACGGGGGGGGGGGGGGGGGGGGGGGGGGGGGGGGGGGGGGGGGGGGGGGGGGGGGGGGGGGGGGGGGTCGCCATCATTACAACATGCCGATACACATGCGTCCCTAACAACATTAAATCTCATAAAGTCCAGCGAAAAATTGCAAAACAGTTACCATTTGCTTTTTTTGTTAAACGTAAATGTTTATGTCTACTTTAACAACTACAAACCTACTGCAATTCGTAACGCTAAGTTTCTTATACTTACGTCGTACCGACACAGAGCTCATTGCAGGCAACTTGCGTTGAACACGATCCAACAGTAGTTGTGGCTGCAAATTAAATTAAGTTCAAACTTACTCCCCCTCCGCGGCATGTTACTGGTTAAAAGATTAGTTTGGATGCATTACGTTTCAAAACCAGCGCACTACAAAAATCAACATAACCTATTTTGCATCAAAACTTACTTCCTCCAATTTGAGTTTCCGTTCTTCCGCAAAGCTCGTTAGCGCCGCAAGTGGTTGTCGTTGGAAACACTCCGCCAGATAAAGTTCCAGTTCCACACATTAATATGGCTCTCATTTGATCAACTGATTGGACATTGCATTGGTCAGCGTTATTGCACCACGCAGATGTACAATCCCTTAAACATGCATCAAATTTTAAACTGACGGTTTTTTGTAAGACATAGAATTTTTTTCAGCTTTGTACTTACGATATCCCGACACAGTTTTCATCACATTGAGCAATTGTTGAACACGACCCAGTGTCAGAACCTATATACAAGGAAGGTTGAAATCCGTTTATCACATGCAGAAAAACTATTGGGCTCAGCAAAACTTTTCTCCAGTAAAGCATACAATTAAAAAGACGTTTTGTTGAACGTTAAAGCGGTAGTTTTCAAATTGTGAAAGGGTTTCAATTAAAAATAAATAGCCTCGATTAAGAAGAAGTTTGTTTTTCTACATTGTTTAATGGTTTTAAAGAGATCCATTTTTACTGTTATAAACGCACAGGGCTAACCTACGTGACTGCCACGTTTAAGGTGCAGTATAATCTTTTTTACGATATCGAGTTGAGTTTATTTCGCCGGGTGAAACAGACCTTAGCAGCACAATTGACCTAAAATGTTCACCACGCTGAAAATAGCTGCAAAACGTTGAGACGTTTAAAACGCGACAAAGTAGAGGGCGCAATTGGCGAAAAGATGGAAAACGCGCTGCATCTATAAGAAAAACAAACAAACTATAAGTTATAAGCATGTTGAAACCCATAGAACTCATGGCGCTCCCGCGGACGAATCCCGGTAAGTTTTTTTTATGTCTGCGTGTGGATCAGGCGCTCCGGACCATCCAGGCAAGTTGCAGACCTAATCTTACTACAACATTTGGCGTACCCACACAAGGGCGACATAACAAAGTATTTACCAGCAATACTAATTCTCCCGCAAAGTTCTTCAACTGCACACTCGGCAGTCATAGCAAACGTTCCTTCACTGATCAGGTCCCCAATTCCACACTGAATTATTCTGTTTATGTCCGTTACAGACTTTTGGTGGCAATTATCTTGGTCGTTGCAGCATGCAGAAACACATTCTCTGCACAGGCGGTTGTTTAAAGTAAATTAAATACTAAAATGTGGTATGTATATTTATTTGCGGATACTTTCTACATCAGTTTGAAACTTTCTACTCACGCGGTTCCGGTGCAGAGATTATCGCACGAGGCTACTGTGTCTTGACAAGTTCCAACAATTTCTAAAGTTCCTCCTCCTAGTTACAAATGTGAATGTATTTATAAAACGAACATTATTTACAAAACTGAAGCTTTCTTTATTGTAACGAAAAACAGAGACTGATTAAGTTTACTGAAAGCTTCAGTTTGGAATATATTACACTGGCCAACAGAATTTTCGGTGCCTAAACTGGTTAAGTTGGTTTTGCCTAATTTTGGGGCACTGATTTCAAACATTATTACGGTTTCTTTGATCAGTTTGTTATTCACAAAATCAAAATTTGTGATCACATTGACTTAAAGAAAACACTTTATCGTGTGTTTGTTAATGTTTTTTCACATTATACACATCAATTTCTTACAAGACCTACAGTGTACCATGCAGTTTAGGACGATGTCTGTATTAGCACAGTTTTTATGGAATATTATTGTTGCATGGTCAAACAAATTAACGATAACGTGTCAGTTCACAGCATCTTTACCAATATGAGTTTCCGTTCTTCCACAAAAAAGTTCGCCGCCGGCACATGTTGTTGCTGCCAAAGGGTCACTTGATGTATCTCCCACAAAACAATCCAAACCATGAGCAGGTTGTACCCCAGGATATGCCAGCATTACCAACAATGGCGCTACTAAACCGACCCTCATTTTTTATCCGACCGTTTTGTTTGTTTTCTGCAACGATAATTAAAACTCGAAACGTGAAAGTTTAAACCCACTTGGCTATAGGATAAATAAACTAAGGCAACTCTGCAAAGGGTATACTTTTTAAACCATAAACTAGAATCTCCCAGCTGCTTGGTGGATAATAAACACTATAATAAACTTTCTGCCTATTGATTCAAATTTATGAACACATTTAGTCATTTATCAATGAGGGTTTAGATTTTTCCACGCAACGCTTGTATTAAAGACTAATCTTAGGTAAACTTCAGACACTTTATGATTACTGAGGTAATCTGAAATCCTTCAAACGAACTGTGGTGTAACTTTAGGGTGCGAGTGAATTTAAATCGTATTTAAGACTTCGTGTTTAGAGTAAAGCTTGGTTATATTCGCAACAATTTTGCTTCAAGCTGGACAAAAAACATATTTTCCCCAACATTCCGCACAAAGCCTAGCAAAATCCGCGTTTGTCCCTAAACAAGAGGTTTAGGAGACGCACCCAAACATCTGTGTTCTCGTGTGCGAGATTGAATGAACGTTTGTGTTGAACGAAAGGCTTGGAGTGTAAATTAAATTTAAATTATGTGTTTATGGAAAGCCATGTCGGGTTGTATTTTCTCACGTTGCAGTCTCGTCCTTAGCTGCATGCCAAGCTGTGAACAACGCCAGTTATATCAGGTAACATTTATGGGGATTTTGCTCTGCGTTTACGTTCGCCAGCGTATGGTACATTTCGATCGTTTGTTAGCACCAGTATTTTCCCATAACTCGTTTAGAACATTCGTGGCACCAAACAAAACATTCGTTGCTTTGTGCATTGATGTTTTTGCTCACGGATAGCTCGTCAGATCATGGCAAATGTGTTATCTCAGTTTGTTTTTGATCGAAGTTGAAGCCAAACGAGGTTTGAGTTAAAGACTGCTGAATTTTTCCAAATAAGTTTTTTTGGGAAACAGTAATTTCCATAATAAACAAAATAAATTGACGTTTCCAGTAACGTTATGACCCTACGGGTTTCTCAAAAAGCTGTACTGTATAATAGCAATAAATAAAGTTCGTGAAACCTTGATAAGTATTTGATTACACAGTTTACTAATTAAATATATCCGTCTGAAGTAACCGAGCAGCTATGAGTTTGTTATTAGCCAGTCGCTTAATCCACCTTATTTGTGCAGTTGTCAGCATCGTACAGATACAGAAAGCCTGTGTTTGAAACCTATCTGTTAGCCAGAATGGCTGTATACAACTAAGATATAAATATTTTTATTGCCGTCATCCTAACAATGCTGACTTGTTTTGTACTGCATGAATACACTTTGCAAAAATGCATACAAAAAGCAAAATTGGCAAGGTGATCGATGTGGACTAACGACAACTTTTTTGTGACCGCCAAAACATTTTGTGAAATTTTTATTTGTTTTTTGTATTGCAGTTTATATTACTGATAAAAACAATTTTTGTAATTTTAGCACCGAACGTAATGTTTTGAACGTTTTTTGCTTTTTTAAATGTGCTAACAATTTAAACATGACGACATAACTCATAATTGTAGAATGTCGTCTGATTGGTTGAGTTTGTTGATCAACATTGTGAAGGTCGTTTTTATGACCACAGATAGCTCAGCGTCGGGATTACTTTGTTTATGAAGTTTTTCTGACAAAATAAAACAGATCAAAGAAAGACCACAGAACTAGCACAGAAACTTTTTTGGATGTAGTTTAGTTTTGTATGGAGCTTTTGTAGGTAATTTTTAGTGAATTTATTGAAGAAGTAGTAAGCATACGGTGATTATAATGAAATTGGCATTGTTAGTTATATTTCGTGGGAAAATGGTTTCTTTATGACAGATTCTCTCAAAGCGTGGACTTTTTGGGCTGATCCACAGAAATTTTACTGTGTTTAGGTTAAAACTGGATAGGCAGTAAAATTATCAGTACTTTATGTTTTAAACAAATATAATTTCAGATTAAAATGTAAGTTTTAAATTACTTTACGTTTCAAAGTTTTGTTTTGGAAGAAATAAGGTCAAAATGCTCTTTGTGTATGCTTACTTTACTAAAAAAGAAATGGTTCATTATCTTTTTTTAATTGAGCTAGTGGTCCAGTGCTTAAAACTAGTTAAGCAGTACTTGTTTAATGGTAAAATACAAATAGAACATAATGATAGAACCTGAAAGTTATTTTTAGCAAACAATACTTTGCAAACCGAGTTGGGATTATGATTGTTTGACTATAGTTGTTAAGTGCAACACAAAAAGCCAGATGGTTGGTGTCTTAACCTTTAAAACAAGTCGACATTTATTTATTGCAGAGTTTTTTACTTGCATACTTTTGTATGCAGTGTTTCCACTCCAGTTTTATCCTGAAATTTTTAAGATTTTTAAACTATGTGTTTCAAATAAATCTTTAAATAGTGTACACAACAGCCTTAAAAAGCCACATTGGTGATCTGTTTTATCGGTAAGTCCAGTTTGGTAATTCAGTACTTTTTTAAACATTTGTACTTGTTTATTGATTCAAATTTGTAAACGAAGTCTCGTACTGTGTTTTGTGTACTCTGTGTTTCACACTTTAACATTGGCGAAACGCTGAACAGCTGAACAGGTGGTTCATTGTGTAAATTGTATTTGTTTTTGAAAGCAGATTTTGTAAAATTTTGTCCCCCCCCAAAAAAAAAATTGCATGGGGGGGGGGGGGGGGGGGGGGGGGGGGGGGGGGGGGGGGGGGGGGGGGGGGGGGGGGGGGCAAAAATGGGGCTGAACATGGACAGCATATGATTTTCCTTTTACATATTTGTATTGATCCTCACGGCCAAAAATAATATGCTAATCATCAAATCACAGATGTGACTGTTGTGGGCGACAAGCGCTATTTCTCACTTTGTGCCGAGATAATAGCATTGATTTTTTTGAAGTCCAAAAGAGTTTTCTTTTTTCCTTCTGTCAAGTACTTACTAAACTCTAATGTGACTCTCCATCCTTTCAGTGCCTGAAATAAACCATGAAAATTCAGAATCTTTACAGGAAATTTACACTTCTAACCCTGCTCCCTTACTGTGCTGATAATGTTTAAAGTTGTCTTGCTCTGTTTAAAAAAAGCATTTTTACATTGTTGCAAAACTTAGTGGCAACACACTTTTCGAGAAATAGAAAAAATCACTTGACCTCAGCAAAACAAGTTTAAAATAGTTTTGCTAGACACAAAAGCACATCCTCAAGATCTACTTTTGTAAGTGGTTTGTAATGAAAGTAAGGTAAAAGATTATTATAAGGAATGGTATGGCAGTCATTGTCGTAATCAAACGTGTTTTAACAGATCATTAATATAATATAAGAGTTTTTTTAAGCTTACAGAATGCTCAGTGATGTTGGAATTGAATCATCAATCTAGTTTACTTCAACAATTGATGGAAATGCTGAAAAGAATAAAAAAATAATAAAGAATACCAGCAGTTTTGCTTAAAGAATATGGCAGGGGGGGGGGGGGGGGGGGGGGGGGGGGGGGGGGGGGGGGGGGGGGGGGGGGGGGGGGGGGGGGGTTGGATAACGGATATGATTATTTTTCGGTGAGTTTGTGTGTTAATGATTCATGTTTAAAATAGTTAAAGCATTTTTTATAAAAAAATTGGCTATATTTTGTTATTTTTTTGTTAAATCAGTTTTTCCGAACTGACTTGATTGAAAAACAATGCTAATTGGCTTTTCTTGAGAAATGAAAACATTAAGAAGAATGAAAACATAGTGAAGCATGGAAACTTTTTGCCCAACAAATATGCCAATTGGATTATCCTGCTGACTTTTCCCATGTATTTTTCCATGCTGTAAAGATGTATATATTTAATGTATTGTAGCTTTGTTTTTGAAAAGTTTTTGTTATAACTTGTAATTTATTTAACTCGAAATGATTTTTTTGGCATGTTAACTGTTAACTATATATCATTGATCTAGTTTTCTTGAAGAATGAAGACATTTTAAAGCATGAAAACAGTGTTGTCATACAAAGGTGGCAAAAGGACTATGGAAATCATAATCATTCAGTGAGTGTGTATTTATGCTTCAATTTTTAGGTACTTAAATGACCAAACATGCTACGTATAGTTTTGGTTATGTGGACATCAGAAATTTGTTTCAAGCTATTGACTAAAATTATCCGTGAAAATAGGTAAAATGCTAAAAGGTGGAAAGAAAGATGTAATGATAAATGGTTGAATTATTTACTTCTGTATGACTTCTACATTTGTTTTAATGTTGTTTATTGTTGGTTATCTTGTTACACAAAAGGCAAGTTTTGCCAGTTTTCTTTGGTAAGTTAACAGCAAAGTTTTTTAAGTTAAATTCGAGCAGTGTGTAATTTAATTTATCCAAAAGGAGCCATAGATTTATTGGGGGGGGGGGTGAAGGTCGTTTTCGTGATTACAGATCGCTTAGCGTAAGGATTTCTTTGTTTATCAAGTTTTTTTTCAGTAAAATAACACACATCAAACAACGAAAAAGTATACCCTAACGAATATAGCATTCTGTAACACTTGATTTTTCTCGAGCTTTTGTGTGTGGTTAAATTCAATAAGATTTGAAAATAAATCATGTTGAATTAGCACCAAAAGTTTTTTCGGACATAATTTAGACATAATTTTAGTTTGTCAAATTTAGTCTTTGTAGGTATTGCCTAGTAAACTTATTTATGAAGTAAAGTAGTAAGCATGCGCTGTGCATATTGAGGTTAGCATTGTTAGTTAAATATTGTGGCAAAATGGTTTGTTTACGACAGATTTTCTCAACACATGGACTTTTTGGGGTGGTCCACAGAATTTTGACTGTGTTTAGGTTAAAACTGGATATGTTTGAAACAAATATATTTTTAGAGTACACTATTGGTTGTAATTTACTTTATGTCATTCTTTCGAAGTTGTGTATGCTTACTTATTCTTTAGTTCATAAAGGAAATTGTTTTTATTTTATTTTTAATTGAGTTAGTGGTCCAGCGGTTAAAACAAGTTGAGCAGCACTTGTTAATAGTTTAACAAACAATACTCAATTTGGTATTATGATTGTTGACTATATTCAACTGTCTTGAAGAGCCACAAATTGGTTACCTGTTTCAATGGTAAGTCCAGTTTGGTAACACAGTACTTTTGTCAATATCTGTTTGCCAACAGTGTTTATCCTGATCTGTATTATAAGGTCCCATTATGAATGCACTGAAAAGGAAAATACGAAGCCTCATACTGTGTACTATGCCACTTTAAGATAGCATTCTGTTGGGAAGGTATCATTAATGTAAACGAATTGATTAATTTGTTAATTATAGCCAAACATTGTGTTTTTTTTAATTCTAAGTATTTGTTTATGCAGGCAGATCAGATTTTGTCCCAACTAAACTAGATAATTGAAGAACCCACTATTCTTAATGCAGAGTTACATTTTGTTTGGCATTTTTATCAGAAGTGTGCATTAGAACTAGGACTGTTATCAATTTAAGACAAAAATGGGGCTGAGCATGGATTGCATTGATTGTTATAGCCAATGGTTAAGGGTGGTCCAAACCCTGGAACACTTTTAGTTGCCACAGCCCTAAATAATATGCTAATCATCAAGTCACAGATGTGTCCGTTGTGAGGTGACAAGCGCCTTTCATGCTTTGTTTTGATATAATATCATTAAGTCTCAAAGAGTTTCCCTTTTTTGCCTTGTATTAAGTACTTACTAACCTCTAATGTGGCTCTCCACCCTTTCAGTCTTGGACTGCTCTGAGTTAAACCAGGAAAATTCTGAATCTTTAAAGCAATATTAACCTTCCCAACTAACCCAGCTCCCCTAGTGAGCTGATAATGTGTAAAGTTGTCATGATGTGTTTCAAAAACATTTTTACATTGTCATAAAACATAGCGGCAATACACCTTTCAAGAAATAGAAAAATGCACTTAAACCTCAGCAAAACAAGTTCAAAATACTTATGTGAGACACAAAAGCTCATTTCCTAGAAATCTAATTTTGGAAGAGTTTTTTTTTTAGAAAATAAGGCAAAAGATTATAAAAAAGTATAGTATGGCAGTCGTTATTGTAATAAAACGTATTTTTAAGGATCATTAATATTCTTTTTTTTGCTCACAGATTGCTCAGTGATGTTGAAATTTGATCATCAATTTAGTTTACTTCAACATGAAAATGCTAAAAAGAATTAAAACACAATGATTAATATGTTTTGCCGAAACAATATGGCAGTTGGGTTATGGAAATGATTATTTTTCGGTGAGTTTGTGTGTTTCTGATTCATGTTTAAAATAGTTAAAAGCATTTTCCACATAAAATTAACTGTAGGTATTTAACCATTAAATCAGTTTTTATGAACTGACTTTATTGAAAAATTAATGGTAATTGGTCGTTAATCTTTTCTTAAGAACTCAACGTAGTAAGAAGAATGAAAACACAATGAAGCATGAAAACTTATTGCCCAACAAATGTGCCAATTACAGTAAGCTTCTGTGTTTATTCCTGTTGACTTTTCCCATGTATTTTTCCATGCTGTAAAGATGTATTTAATGTATTGTAGCTTTGTTTTTGAAAAGTTTTTGGTATAACTTGTCATTTATTTAACTCGAACTGATTGTATTGGGATGTTAACTGTTAACTATATATCATTGATCTAATTTTCTTGAAGAATGAAGACATTTTACATGAAAACAGTGTTGCCGTATAAAGGTGGCAAATGGATTATGGAAATCATAACCATTCAGTGAGTGTCTACTTATGCTTCAATTTTTAGGTACTTAAATGACCAAACATGCTCAGTATAGTTTTGGTTATATGGACATCAGAAATTTTTTTCAAGCTATTGACTAAAATTATCCATGAAAATAGGTAAAATACTAAAAGGGGGAAAGAAAGATGTAATGATAAATGGTTGAATTATTTACTTCCACATTTGTTTTAATGTTCTTTATTGTTGGTTATCTTGTTACACAAAAGGCAAGTTTTGCCTGTTTTCTTTTGTAAGTTAACAGCAAAGTTTTTTATGTTAAATTCAAACAGTGTGTAATTTAATTTATCCAAAAGGAGCCATAGATTTATTAGCCTTATTTGATGATGTTTACTTAGCTCAGTCGCTTGTATTGTGTTATTAGTCTGTTTTTGAATTATATTTGTAGAGTATGGTGTTTGTGCCATTTGTTTATCAGATTTTATACTGTGTAGGAAGCTTGTTTATGGTTTCGATTTATGATAAGGTTTCTCTACCCACTACTGAAATCCCACATATGACAAACAACGCTTAATCTATGTTGTTTTGGGTTTTATGGACTTTGATTGGAGTTTTGTTTATTGTGGATTGTTCATGGGGGGGGGGGGTGCCCACTACTGAAATCCCACATATGACAAACAACGCTAAATCTATGTTGTTTTTGGTTTTATGGACTTTGATTGGAGTTTTGTTTATTGTGGATTGTTCATGGATGTTTGTGACATAACATCTCTAAAAGAATGTCTATGACTTCTTAACCACGAAAAAGTGTCATTTGTACAATAAACGGTAGTCATTAACATAAAAGTATATATTCGTTAAAGCAAAACTTTTAAACATATTAAAATTAACACAACTTCTGTGCAGAAAAACAATTAATAGGACAAAATTTGATGCTTTTGTTGCACACAGGCAATTTATGCTTAAAATGATCGGTTGATTCTGTTTTTACAGAGAGTGTGATGTTTATGACCAGGTTTTTTTTAAAGGTTTGGTTTGGGTGACCGCTAAGTAGTTTTAAGAGACCGCAAGTGTTTCATTTAAATACCAAAAAATAGCCATATTTGCTTAAACGAATTATTTATTAGGCTACTGGCAAATTTTGGGAAACCGCTGGAGAAATTTGGG
>QLIY01003667.1:0-11059 GCA_003260075.1 Phallusia mammillata | reverse complement strand
CCTGTTTTATAAAACAAAAAGTATAAAAAATGGTGGCTGATATGGGACCCAATTAAAAAACAAGCACAGGATATATATGCATGTTTAATATTGTATAGTTTATGTACAATGACGAAATGTGCTAAGCCACCCTTCTAGTTTTAGATTGGCGTCTAAAAGTTAGATTGGCACACTTAACTTGCAGCTGTGGTCATGCTGACTTATGCTACAGTCCTCTTGGCTTGTCACCCACAGTTGATCCTAGGTTTTGGTACAGCTCAATATGTGTTAGAGTTGATGAGAGCAACTATACCTATTAATGTAGAAACAAAAGGGTCATCATGGCAAAACTACTCCATTGTAGTGCCATTTGAAATCACCTCAAAACTATTGTACATAACAAAACTATAGTTCATTTTATAGCTTTTCATTTCAAAATGATCTGACCCCCCCCCCCATTATTTTCAACTTTGCATGTGTGGGGACCCATGAGTTTCTGCCTGCGGAATCAACAAAAAGTATAAAAAATGGTGGCTGATATGGGACCCAATTAAAAAACAAGCACAGGATATATATGAATGTTTAATAATGTATAGTTTATGTACAATGACAAAATGTGCCAAGCCACCCTTCTAGTTTCAGATTGGCGTCTAAAAATTGATATCAGCCTCTATTGATTCATCAACCTTTGTGGTTTGATTACTTGGAGTCACCCTTAACTTGCAGCTGTGGTCGTGCTGACTTATGCTACAGTCCTCTTAGCTTGTCACCCACAGTTGATTCTAGGTTTTGGTACAGCTCAATATGTGTTAGAATTGATGAGAGCAACTATACCTATTAATGTAGAAAGAAAAGGGTCATCATGACAAAACTACTCCATTGTTGTGCCATTTGAAATCACCTCAAAACTATTGTACATTTTATAGCTTTTCATTTCAAAATGATCTGGTAATCCAAATTTAAAAAAATCCATACTTTTATCTTGTATGGTCTGACACTGATTTGCTTGCTTCTCCTGTTTGGTCAAAAAAGAGTGCTTACAAATGAGTGCACCTAATCAAATTTATCAATATGTTTGCTGGTCATCCGAAGTATATCCTTCCAAAATTTGAATCCCCATGACCCAGCAATATACCAATGTCACCAATACACTAAAAAGTTCTTTACAATGCGACAAACTGTGTCAAGCATTTGCATTTTTAACCAATTGTGCTTATTTTTTGTTACAGAAACATAACCCCCCCCCCGGTCAAAAAAGAGTGCTTACAAATGAGTGCACCTAATCAAATTTATCAGTATGTTTGCTGGTTATCCGAAGTATATCCTTCCAAAATTTGAATCCCCATGACCCAGCAATACCCCCCCCCCCCCCCCCTAGTCTCTAAGTAATTGTTATGTTAGCCTGGGAAAGTCTGCTCTTGTGCCTGCTTGTGTGGTGATACATGAGATATGCATGCTGATGTCAATGATTGTGACTGATTTGCCCCATTGTTGCAATTCAGGTTTGATGTCAACCTGGGTGTGTCTTAGTTGAGGCCCTGAAAAAGGACGCTTTTCTTGGCTGATGCTAAGTTTACATTTCTTGTTGGCTGATTGGAGGAGGCATGTTTTGTTGTGATACATATTGCTTGTGTCAGTTGATGTTGCAGGGACAGACCTTGGCTGACCTTCTCGGAGGACTTATTAAGACGAGCAATGACCCTGTGGCATTTAGCTGATGATTGTATTGTTAGCCAAGTCTGTTGCTGGCCTGGTGCAGTCAAGGAAAGGTTACCCAAAATATTGTGGCTTTGTCACATTTGGAACCCAACTTGTTCTAATCCTGGTCAGCTGACTGTTGTAATAATAACTTTTTGTGTATGTGTGTCAGTCTGGTGAGACTCACGCAGAAGTTGTCTGAGACCTTCGGGTCACTTTTTAAGATGGCTGAAGCTGAGTTTCTAAAGGGCTGGCTGTCTGTTGTATGATTTGTCCATGTATTCAGTCTGGTATGTCATATGTTAGCTTGGGACATTTTGGTTGAGGGGAGCTGAACAAAGGTGTGGGCTGCTAGCCGCTCACGTTTACTACCTAAAGCTGGGTGTCTCCTTGCGCGCAGATGGCATTGATGTGCAAGTCATGTGTCTTTGCTGTTCCTAGGCTTACTGTATATGTGACTTTCGCTTCGTTTTTTTGTGTGGAATTTTTCGGTGCCCCCCCCCCCCTTGCGCGCAGATGGCATTGATGTGCAAGTCATGTGTCTTTGCTGTTTCTAGGCTTACTGTATATGTGACTTTCGCTTCGTTTTTTTTTGTGTGTGAAAATTTTCGGGGTTGGTGGTGTGGTTTAGTTTTAGGCTTTTGTTGATACTGTTTTTGTGGTGGTGTGTTTTTAGTTTTAGGCTTTTGTTGATACTGTTTTTGTGGTGGTGTGTTTTTAGTTTTTGGCCTTTGTTGATACTGTTTTTGTGGTGATGTATTTTTATGTGTTTTTTTGATACTGTGATGTGTTCAATAGTATATGTTTGCCGTACTTGCCCCCCCCCCTTAACACTAGTAGACATTGCATTGTTGGGTGAAGCTTATGTTCAGATGCACCCCCCCCCCCGTTTTTGTGGTGGTGTGTTTTTAGTTTTAGGCTTTTGTTGATACTGTTATTGTGGTGGAGTATTTTTATGTGTTTTTTTGATACTGTGGTGTGTTCAATAGTATATGTATGCGGTACTTATGCAAGTCCTTTGTGTGTATAAAGTGTTTTTGCTGCCAGGTTGAACGATCAGTATCTGGAGTACATCTTGTGTTGCATTGTTGAGATTAGGTTTGATATTGTTAACACTAGTAGACATTGCATTGTTAGGTGAAGCTTATGTTCAGATGCAAAATTTTTCATTTCTGATGGATTCACCTGCCGAAGTGAGTTTCTAAGTTTTTATCTGTTCATAATATATCGTACAAACTTCAAATTACTTGTTGGCCCCCTTCCACATATTTAGTTTACTTTATGTGCTTTTTGCATGAAAAGCTTTGTTAATCAAATAAAACTTAAAGATAGTGGTAGAGAGAATGTAAACGTGCCACCTGTTTTATAAGTCTGGATGTTGTTACCTGCTAGCCTCAAAAGAGTAAACTCATTTTTTCATGAAACTTTGAACTCGGGCACTGTAGAATGTGGATTTGTTGTGTTTCATTCTATAGCCCCACTTCCCCCCCCCCAGAATGTAAACGTGCCACCTGTTTTATTGGTATGGATGTTGTTACCTGCTAGCCTCAGAAGAGTAAACTCATTTTTTCATGAAACTTTGAACTCAGGCACTGTAGAATGTGGATTTGTTGTGTTTCATTCTATTGCCCCACTAAATGTGGATTTGTTGTTGGGGACCCATAAAAATATTTGTAAAGCACACACTCGATGCAAAATATTCATAGTAACTGCATAAGCTTTTGAAAATTGTCAAATAGTGCAGGCCTGTACAACATATGGCTCATGAAACCTTAATGATACCTGTGGAAAACTTTGAAAATGTTTGGTGTTTACTTTAACTGATAAAATTGTTTCCTTCTTTTCTTAGATGTCATTTACATACAATCACATGTTGCGTTTTTTGATTTTTTATTTACTAACATACATGTATTTACGTGAGTTTAGTGACCCCCCCCCCCCCCCCCCCCCCCCCCCCCCCCCCCCCCCCCCCCCCCCCTACTACAGGAATTATTGGTTTTAAATTCACCTTTTATATATGTTTTTTTTGTAAGTCTATTTACAAACAACAACAACAATAAAATACACAATGATTGTGCACTAATTTACATATGTAGTTGTTACGACATATTAAAACATGTAATGCAACAAACCTTTCAATTTCACTGGAAATGTTTTCATGTGTACAAGCTCATAATAGACGCCAAGTCAGAGACATTTTTAATTTACTTAGATTGTTCTCTTCCCCCCCCCCTGCTTTATATTGCAGCATGATGATCTTTTTACCAAACTTTCATGACAATGATTTACCTACAACAAGTGAGTACCCAGTGCATTTAAAATTAAAATGCACTCTTCTTATACCACCCTTGAAAATGACCTTGAACATCAGGATTCAGAGAGCATTATTGACAGTTCATCCAACTTAAGCAGTCACTCAAAGAGTTACCCCCCCCCCCACTCTTCTTATACCACCCTTGAAAATGACCTTGAACATCAGGATTCATAAAGCATTATTGACAGTTCATCCAACTTAAGCTGTCACTCCAAGAGTGACCTTATGTTTTGGATAGCTTTAGCAACAATTTGGTTCAGTTGATAAATACTACAGCAATTATTGGTTTTAAATTCAACTTTTATGTATGTTTATTTTGTAAGTCTATTTACAAACAACAAGAATAAAATACACAATGATTGTGCACTAACTTACATATGTAGTTGTTATGACATATTAAAACATGTAATGCAACAAACCTTTTAATTTCACTCACCCCCCCCCCGTGTACAAGCTCATAATAGACGCCAAGTCAGAGACATTTTTAATTTACATTTACTTAGATTGTTCTCTGTTGTTGAACCAAATTATATTCATAAAAAAGAAACCATTTTATGATCACAACATTTATAAATAAAAATCTTACAGGCGAGTTCCTAATTAAAAAAATATTTTCTGTTTTGCAGATTTCTTGCTTCTTCCTTTTCTTCTACATTTTATTGTGTTGTGTTTGTTGATTTTTCGTTTCGCTGTGTCCAGTGTGATTTTAGGTAGAAATATTTCTTAGATCAGGCAGCCAGCAGTTGTCCAAATTACATGTTTTGACTTTATCCCATATTTTGTCAACCTTAATTAGTAGGTTGAATCGATTTAATGCACTAAACTCACCCTTTTCCGGTGATTTTTACTACCATCCCCCCCCCCCAGTTGTCCAAATTACATGTTTTGACTTTATCCCATATTTTGTCAACCCTAATTAGTAGGTTGAATCGATTTAATGCACTAAACTCACGCTTTCCGGTAATTTTTTATCCATGGGACCGGTCTTTTTTTAATTGATTGCAAACAAAATTGACCCAGATAATCTCCCTTTTTTTGGGAGTTTACATACATTTTTCGCCCTCAAATCCAATTAGACCAAACATTTTTTGGCGGTTATGCATACCCTTTTTTTCCAACATACCCTACAAACCACTTTACGTCATTCGGCTATAAAACTCGGGTTATTAATATTGCCGACCAAGTCCTACCAGAAGACGACATCTTTCCTGGGTCGGTCGTTACTTGTTGAGGCGGGGAGGGGCCTCTTCAACATAATCACTTAACAATTTCTTTCCCATAAACCCAACACTTCGCCCACTTCCATCTTTTTGAGTATTTCACATGCGAGCCCCCCCCCCCACAAACCACTTTACGTCATTCGGCTATAAAACTCGGGTTATTAATATTTCCGACAAAGTCCTACCAGAAGACGACATCTTTCATGGGTCGGTCGTCACTTGTCGAGGCGGGAAGGGGCCTCTTCAACATAATCACTTAACATAAACCCAACACTTCGCCCACTTCCATCTGTTTGAGTATTTCACATGCGAGCATTTTTACGCTTGACAGCTTTGCCTTGGCCTCTATTTGATACGGCTGGTTTTTGCACTCGGCCAGTTCCCTAACATTTTTTTGTCCTCGAAACTTACCCACGGCCTATCTCAAACGCTTTGCGGATACTTCATTACCCCTTAAACAAACACTTGGTTCTATTTTGCCAATTCTTACACACTAAGCATACTTGTCATTATACCCCTACAATGTTTTGCCGAGTTTAAACCTCCTTCAGACCACACCCAACGATTTGGAAGTCTTCTATCCGTTATCTACAGGCCAACTTGCACTTTTAACCCTCCGGTACTACTCAAGGAAAAACGTATGGTGCCGTAGGAATGCAATATTCCAACGTAGGCTTGCAAGCACCATACTCATCTTGCTGATGACCATTGAAATGTTTAAACATGGATGTCTCCCTTCCATGTATAAACGCATAGTCACAACGTACTGCGCTGTTTCTTAAATTTTTGGACGTGTCGATGTCGCCTATTAACTACAACCCCCCCCCCCTCGTGACCACAATTCGACGTCTATATGACGTACATGTGTCTGCTGGGTTGGTTCTATTTTGCCAATTCTCACACACTAAGCATACTTGTCATTATACTCCTACAATGTTTTGCCACCCCCCCCCCCCCCCCCCCCCCCCCCCCCCCCCCCCCCCCCCCCCCCCCCCCAATAAATTTTATTCTTAAACTACAAGGTGTGGTTTCAACCAATTTAGCGTGAGCTTAAACTGAGCCGCAAAAATAACTGCAGCATGAATTTGGTGTGCACTACCCTGTCTTGTCAGTTTTGCCCCAGCACCAGGAGTTTGCATCAAAATTGCGAAACCATGCAATTTTATCATCAAAATTTGGAAACCCCCCCCCCCCCCCCCCCCCCCCCCCCCCCCCCCCCCCCCCCCCCCCCCCCCCCCCCCCCCCCCCCCCCCCCCCCCCCCCCCCCCCCCCCCCCCCCCCGAGGTCACGTGAGGTCCAATTACATTTTCAAAAATTTAGAGACCATGCAGTTTTTAATTTCAAAATTCCAAGCCCTTGCCTCAGGCATTTGCCCCAAATTGGTGTTCACGTGTACTCATTTTCACAAAATTCGAGTCCATCCAGTTTCTTTTTCAAAATTGCAAGCCCTTGCCGTAGGCATTTGACCCTAATTGTAGTTCACATGACCTCTTTTTCACAAAATTCGAGACCATCCAGTTTCTTTTTTTTAAATTGCAAGCCCTTGCCGTAGGCGTTTGACCCTAATTGGACTTCACGTGACCTCATTTACACACAATTCGAGACCATCCAGTTTCTTTTTCAAAATTGCAAGCCCTTGCCGCAGGCATTTGACCCTACTTGGAGTTCATGTGACCCCATTTTCACAAAATTTCGAGACCATGCAGTTTTATTTCTAAAACTGCAAGCCCTTGCTGCAGGCATTTGACCCTAATTGGAGTTCATGTGACCCCATTTTCACAAAATTTCGAGACCATCCAGTTTCTTTTTCAAAATAGCAAGTCCTTGCCGCAGGCATTTGACCCTAATTGGAATTCATGTAACCCCATTTTCACAAAATTCCTACACTGTACAGTTTATGTTTCAAAATTGCAAACCGTTGTCGTAGGCAGTTGACCCCAATTTGAATTCGTACGTGATGCACGTTTCAAAAAATTCGAGACGGTACACCAAATCCACCGCGAGTTTGTTTCTAAAATTTCGAGGCCACTCAAAGCGATTGCGACGTTTCTATGAAATAAGCTGCTTGGTCGCACTTTGTTCACTGGTTCTCAAGCTGATTTACATAATTTTCCTTTACTCTTTCCACATCACACAATGCAAGACGAAAAATTGTTCTATTTTTGCAAAGAAACGATATTTTTGCAAAGAAACGATGAACATATTGCGACCAAAACGTTTGTAAGAAAGGGTGTGAAGTTGACCGACGTAAGAACAACCGTATACCATGTGAGTAATCAGGCGTGAGTGTGCAAAACACCCGTAGAGGTCATCGACCTTAATTAGGACTTTGAGCAGAAAAAAAGCGCAAGGCGAATAAGAGTTGAAGTTCTGTTTTAAGGGTAAAACCTGACAAAAAACGTCCAACCCGTGTATGGGGAAAGAGGTGTTAAATGCACCCCAAAACTGACACCGCCTAGTCGGTGTGTTCTGATGGAACAGGAAGTGTAGCATAGCCAAAAAGTTGGGTATTTGAGGACACCAAACAATTCTGTTGGAGGGTAAAACGTGGCAAAAGTCGACAAAAACACGTCCAACCCTCAAGTGGAGAGAGTGGTAAATGCACCCCAAAACTGGCACGTGTGTTACGATGGAGCAAGAAGTGTAGCATAGCAAAAAGTTGATAAGGTGGGTCTTTTAGCTTTGCCTTGAAGGCAAAATGTTTGAAAAGGAAAAAAAAACAGGTCGTGACCTTGGTTTTGATAATAAAAAATTAATGTAGAGGCTCCTCCCGGAGTGACGGTATGTATAAAAATGGTGGATTGAATCTCTGATGGCGAAAGTAATGTGTTGAAAAGCTACCCCCCCCCCGAAATGTTTAAACATGGATGTCTCCCTTCCATGTATAAACGCATAGTCGCAACGTACTGCGCTGTTTCTTAAATTTTCGGACGTGTCGATGTCGCCTATTGACTACAACAATAAATTTTGTCGCCTATTGACTACAACAATAAAGTCCAACCCTCACGTGGAGAGAGAAAGGAGTGGTAAATGCACCCAAAAACTGGCACAGCCTAATTAGTGTGTTACGATGGAGCAAGAAGTGTAGCATAACCAAAAAGTTGGTAGGGTGGGTCTTTTAGCTTCGCTTTGAAGGCAAAATGTTTGAAAAGGAAAAAAACAGGTCGTGACCTTGGTTTTGATAAAAAAATTGATGTATAGACTCCTCCCCGAGTGATTGAATCTCTGATGACGGAAGTAGTGTGTTGAAAAGCTATCGAAGGGTTAAAAAACTTGGCTTAAACCGCACCAGCAATTTTTTTTTTGGGGGGATTAAACCGAATAGCTAAGATCCCCCCCCCCGCTTAAACCGGATCGGCAATTTTTTTTTGGGGGGGAGGGGATAAAAACGAATAGCTAGGATAAATGGTAGAAGCAACACCAAAAATGGCGAGAAAACTGTATGGGAAATGTGGTAAAAGTACAGGAGTATTTCTAAAAACAAAATTCTCGGTTTTAGTCTATGTTTTATGGGCGAAGTGGATAAAAAAATCTTAAATTATGGCTAATTATCAAAATCCGTAATGGGACGACCGCAGGCTGCCTGATCTAAGAAATATTTCTGCCTAAAAACACCAGACACAGCGAAACGAAAAATCAACAAACACAACACAAGAAAATGTAGAAATGAAGCAATTAGAAGGAAAGATGAAGGAAATCTGAAAAACAAAATATTTGATTTGTGAGCATTTGCGTATAAGCTGGTTAAGATTTACTAATGTTTTGTATCAAAAAAGCATTAACACATTGCATTTTTATTTGTTTATTGCAAACCTGTTTTAAAAAGTATAATTTGCTTCATATAAAAAGGGATAGGTAATGCAAACATTCACATTTGATTTACAAATAAATTCCTGATAACTTGATGTCTTAACCTGTTTTTAAGTTAAGTTTAAACTGACAATTGCTGCAGGATTTGTAGACTGCACACAATTTAATTGCACCAACATATGTACTAGGTCAAACTTACTTATAAGTAAATCATTGTCATGAAAGTTTGGTAACAAGATCGTCATTCTGTAAAACAAAGGAGATTCAATAAAAACACAACATCTAAACAAAGTTATTGAATGTTTGTAATGATTAAAAAAATCAACAAATGTCATTGAAAACATCTGTCAGAAATGACAACATACTTTCTGGTCAGTGATTAATAAAAATGGCATGAGAAAAGAAATACCTTAGTTGCAAAAAAGATCTTATTGTCACAATTAAACAAAAAGTTATTAAAATTAAAGAAACAACTGAATGTATTTAAAACATGTCAAAGTCAGCATTTGAAGGTTTTGTAGGCCAGACTTTGTGCAGGCCTGTACTATTTTGGCTAAAAATTATTTCACTATGTATATTCTGTATAGGGTGCTTTACTTGCAGATGTTTATTGTAATCTTGCATAAATCTACAGGCAAGTTATTGTTACCCACACATAAAGAGATGTAAACTGTACATTTCAAAAGATAACAAGATTATTGTTACATCATTACACCGCAAAATTTGGTGCTAGTGTGGTAAATGGTAGGACTTTAAATTGAAACACGCCAATCAACAACCAACAATCCCCATTCTACCAACTGTCTAAATTCCGAAAAAATGACTAGTGGGGTAATGAAAATTTTTTTCATCTCAAGTCAATAAATCACCAAACCACAATAACCCAATTAACCACTACTACAAAGCAACAAATCAGTAATAATCACTTAAGGTTTCATTGTTATCAGGCTGTTAGCAACATTCTAACTCTCACATACAAAACTACCAGTCAGCTGGTACAAGCAGTTCACCACAATTTAAGCACACACAACTACACTTATAATTCCAAAATGCCACAATGTTTTAAGACCAGCAGGTTAACCACTAAGCTATTCAGTCTAATAAAACAGTTGGCACAATTACATTCCTTGTTTGCACTATCTGCAAAATTTTTATTTTAAATCCCAAATGTCGTTGGTGATAGGTACAATAAAGAATCCACATACTTTTATTTAATTCTATATTTGTTGCTTTATTAACAAACAAAGATTTAACTTACTTCGGCAGGTGAATCCATCAGTAATGAAAGATTGTTCATCTGAACATAAGTTTCACCCAACAATGCAATGTATACAATTCAATTTCACTCCATATAATATATATAATATAATACAAGATATACTCCATATACTGATCATGCAACTTGGCAACAAAACACTTTAAACATACAAAGGACTTGCAAAATGACTACATACACACCACAGTATCAACAAAACCCTAAAACTAAAAATACACCGCCACAAAATCAATTCCACATATCAACAAAACCCTAAAACAAAAAATACACCACCAAAAAAAATCCACATATCAACAAAACCCTAAAACTAAAAATACACAACCACAAAAAACCGCACACGACAACAAAACCCTAAAACGAAAAATACACCACCACTTAAAAATTCCACATATCAACAAAACCCTAAGACTAAAAATACACCACAACAACAAAAATTCACCACCTTTTAAATAAACCTATGTACCAAAGCGAAAGTCACATATACAGATAACCTAATAGAGACAGCGAAGACACATGACTTGCACATCAATGCCATCTGCGTGCATGGAGACACCCAGCTCCAGGTAGTAAACGTGAGCGGCTAGCAGCTCACACCTTTCGGCCATGTTCAGCTACCATCAACCAAGTTGTCCCAAGCCAACATCCGGCATACCAGACCAAATACATGGACAAATCGTACAACAGACAGTCAGTCCTTTAGAAACCCAGCTTCAGCCATCTTAAAAAGTGACCCTAAGGTCTCAGACAACATCTGCGTGAGCC
>QLIY01003666.1:0-11059 GCA_003260075.1 Phallusia mammillata | reverse complement strand
AAGATGCTAAAATAAACTAAGATGAATATATTTATACTGGGATCAGCCCTTAAGCGTCCATGCAGACCAGCGCTAGATTTTTCTAGCCGGTGCCTTGCCACATAAGAAATTAAGAATGACTTGATCGGTATTACGCCTTCATTAGGCATGTCGTGCTAAAACAAACTAAAAAAACGTTTTGGTGCTTTGGATTGTCATTTCAATGGTTTATTTAAACAGATCTGAAATTTATATTTACAGCCGTATTTTTGTATACCTTATCTTTTTCTTTGATTGTTAACATCTCTGATCCCACAAAACGATGAAACTTGCGCTCCTTAATTCTCCGCAAAAGAGTTTTCGAACTTTCCAAGTCGGTCTGCATGATGCGGTCAATGATCTACACAAGATATATTTGTCACTATCAAATTTCATTATTTGTCTGTGGGATACCAGTGAAACTGCCCGAAATAAAAACTGTAATATTTTCGGTTGTCAACAAATCTGAAATTCAAGCTCTGCATATATGTACATGAGTTTATCTGTATTTATATTTAAGTTCACACAATGAGAACAATGTAAAGTCCACTTACATTGTCATCAAAATCGGTGTACACTTCCATGTAGTTCATCACCTCCGACATTTTGTGTCCTCCAAAACGAAATCCGTTCTTTTCAGCGGAGATAAAAGCATCGCAAATCCTGTAAATGTCCAAAACAGTTTACGCTATATAGGAATGTGCAGCTGTGTGGGAACTTAAGTTATATACAATCGTTGCGCCATGCAGCTACAAATAAGGGCGTTTTTAAAAGATAAGAAAAGTCTTAGACAAACTGACTGCTATTGAAGGGCTGTTGTGACATTGAAAACCTATAAATTATAGAGTAAACTTTATTCATTTTAGTTTTTTTTACGAGGATTTAGGTAAATTTGGCAACTATTAAATACTTTTTTCACGCGTATTTTCCACTACAGCATGTTAAACTTACATTAAGTCAACAGCAACACTAATTCGGTGTTGATAAGCTCGTTTGTGCAACGCTGCTCTCGTATGAAACATCTCGTACAAGTTCTTGCATTTCTTGTACAAATAACAAGCGTATATATTAGATCGAGCATCCCAGGTTTGTGGCAATTAAACTTTACCTTTTCATGTGCACAAATAATTTTATCACCGTCTACTTCTATTACTCTGCACAACCTCATAAACCTCTCATGATCAAAACTGCTTGGAATGCCCAGCTGGTGGCAGTCGCGAGCAAAGTAGTCCCACCTGTCAACATCAACCTTATTTCGTTCATTTGATATGATCTGGGTGGTGAACGCCTGAATTCGTTATGCTCACAATGAGTACGGCGTCGAGCTGCCTGTTTTTATTGCAAGTCCGTTGAATCATTTTTTATTTGACTTTTTTCGGTTTTAGGCAATTGGTGACTTCAATTTGGTTCAACCCATCGGGAACCACGGAGTTGGAGCAATGCTGCTTAAGTTTCTTGCTCAACGCGGTTGCGCTAACCACTCGGCCATCTAATAACAGTAAGAAATCGAATAACAACTGGATTAAAACTGTTGCCACATAGGCAGAAGTAAATAAGTTTGCGGAATTGTTATTTTCTGGATGAGGCACCCTGGTCTAAAAATCACTGATGTAACGCACGATTATATATGCTCACCTCATACAAAAACGGTTTGTCCTTCATCAAGTTTTGGTCTTCTTGGGGGCCGTTTTCTTTAAAAAAAGTATTTGCCTAATCTATTATTCTAACTTTGTTTCAATTTTATCACAAACCCAACTCAGAACTTTTGTACTTACCTTTGGTGGTTTTATCATCAGTTTAATCATTTTCACCATTGTGTCATGAAGTTCAGCATCTATTGAAAGTTGGATATTATGGGTTGTCAGAATGTAATCAAACATATCGCAGGAACCTTGCTCGTGCTAAAATCAATAATGGAATAACAGTCAGCACATATGCAAACTTCTACTCTTGTTTTGGAATTCAACCTCCGAAAACTCTTATGAAATGAACTCTTAGGCATGGATTTGATAAAAAGAACGCAAGTTCATACTTTCCACTTTCGATTTTTTTCACCTAAAGCCGAGACAACCATTTGGTCAAACATGTGTGAAAATGGTTTATGGCCTGTAAATATATGGAAACACATAAAAAAAGACTTCTTTGAGTTTTCGCTGTCGGTTATCAAACAAAAGTATATTTATGAACAATAAATTATAATATTAAACAAGAAACAAACAGAATAGGAATATTTGTGGACTTGTTATAAAATTGTGGTTTGTGTATTTGTACAAGAGGTACGTGAAGGACTTTTAGCACACATTGCGACATTGAGTTATNACAAAAGTTTGAGTTACCAACTAAGCATTTTTGTACTTGTTGCGAATGATTCAAGATTAGTTACAAGTAGGCTATATTACCGCAAGACTAGGTTATACTCTGCGGTGGCAATTCGTGGCTTCCCCCCCCCCCAAATTGTGGAGTATCGATGACTTCCACCAGCTTTGGAGGAAACATCATACTTCGATTGACATCTTAGAGTTAAACCTTTGTCAATCTTGCTCAAACACTTAGTGAGAGCGAAACCTAATAATCAACGGAAACCTACATATGTAATATGTATGTTTTTTATTGTGTATGCGAATAAAACGGTTTCGTAAATAATCAACCAATATGTAAGCAGACTATTGCGCACGATACATCAAGTGTAAATATTGAGTGAAGTGTCGTAATGGAACCGTACGTTACGGTGTAAATTTGAAGAGCATTTCAAACAAACTAAGTAAGCAATTAAAAAAAAACAATTCACGATTGGCTTCGGTCATAACAATTTAAAGTTTAGAGAACAAAGTTTTACCATTTGTATGTTGCGGGTTGTTAAGTGCAATTGTGTCGTTAGTGCAATTGCTTTAATGGTGGCCTTAAAAATTTTGGTCATTTAATAGCTGCTATAAAATTAATAAGAGCTGCTATAAAACAAATCATACTTACTAACAACCAAACTAACAAGTTAGTTATGTTTTGAAATGTTTGTCACTGTCAAACGTGAAGTAAATTATTAAATTGAGAAGAGTTGATCATCAAAAAAGGTGTTTAATGTCAGTCAATTTTCTTGGATTTACATGGTCAGTTACATGTTATGATCATGGTTGTAAATGTGTTTAGTAAAATTGCTTTGGAAGAACAAATGCGATCATCACTTAAAGGCGCATTTTATTGGTAAATGATTATTACAAGATTTAGATAGGCATTGAAAAGTTGACAGTTGAATAAATCATGACGGTTTAACGAAGGTGGTATGCTGTCGTTTTTAAACCTAGGCCTACCATATTTCCATCCCCACAAAGGAGGACATATTGTTAAACAGGACATGGAAACATACTTTAATGGCCCCCAAAAAATAAAAGCTTTAGAAATTAGATGGCATTGAATTATAAGTTTGGATAAAGTTTAAAGCTTGTATTCTCAAAAAATGTAAAATCCACCTGTATTAAAAAATTCAGCTAAAGATGTATATTTGGCAGTTTTCAAATGCACAATTGTTACTTATGTATTTGGTAAATCAGAAATTGTTTGAAAAGGAGGACATTTTGGCACTTTTTCTTGTCCTCGTAGGACAAGCTGGTTTTTGTTAAAAAGGAGCACGTCCTCCAAAAAGAGGACGTATGGTAGGCCCAATGTAAACCATCAGGAATACATAAACTAAGACCCCCCCCCCGACATTTTGGTACTTTTTCTTGTCCTCAGAGGACAAGTTGTTTTTTGTTAAAAAGGAGTACACGTCCTCCAAAAAGAGGACGTATGATAGGCCTAATTTAAACCATCAGGAATACATAAACTAAGGCGGAGACAAAATTATGCATGTGCATTTTATAATGTACTCTAGATATCTTTGCTGGATTTGGCTTAAAAAAACCAGACTGAATGCGTTTTGCGTTAGCTCAGAACAGTATTTTAAAGGTCCAGGTAACGCATACATCACGTACAAGGGCCATTAAGGGCAAACACGCTTTGTTGATTGTGGGTTCATTGTGTGCAACAACGCGAAATAAACAGGGAAAACAAAGAGCAACAATGTGAATGGTGGTCCCCCCCCCCTAAATCATGACGGTTTAACGAAGGTGGTATGCTGTAGTTTTTAAACCTAGGCCTACCATATTTCCATGCCCACAAAGGAGGACACATTGTTAAATAGGACATGACCCCCCCCCCTTAAAGCTTGTATTCTCAAAAAATGTAAAATCCACCTGTATTAAAAAAATCAGCTAAAGATGTATATTTGGCAGTTTTCAAATGCATAATTGTTACTTATGTATTCGGTAAATCAGAAATTNATAAACTTTTAAATGCGGCCCTTGCACTGAAAAGTTTGCCCACCCCTGTTTTAAGCGATCATTGCATTTTTTTCTTCCGAAACAACTTTACTAAACACATTTATAACCATGATCATAACATGTAACTGATCAAAATTGACTGAAATTAAACAGCGTATTTTTTTGATTTCGCACCCTTCTTAATTTATTAATTCCGCGACAATTCGCGTTTGACAGTGATAAACCTTTCAAAACTTAATTAACTTATTAGTGTGGTTAAAGTATTTTTCATTTAGCGGTAAATCTAAACTCAGTCTAGCAGCACTTGCCGCTATCCAATGGCCAAAACTTTGATGGCACCATAGTAAGGCAATTGCACCCGCGGCACAATTGCACAGAACAATCACCAAGCCACAAATAGCAACTAGCAACTTACAGATGATAACACTTTGTTCTCTAATTTTTAAATTGTTATGACCAAAGCCAAAAGTGAAAACATCTATATTGTTTGTTTTGGAGAAGGCAATCGCAGTTTCAACGAGTAAACAGGAAAATCGTAAAGAAGCAGTTACTTACTGACTTTCGATAACTTTAACAGACTTGTACAACCGTATTAACGAAATAATCTTACTTACGGTCTGCCGTTATTTCTGCTACTAAATTGAGTTACGTCATCGGATATTTCCTATAAGAAGCGCCGTAAAACTATTCAACTTTTGTTCACCACAACACAAAAAGCAACATCAGTTTTAATGTTATTAAATGTTGATCACCACTTTAATAATTTAAGTTTTTCTTTTCAGTTTAATTAATTTATCATTTATTTTTTACTTTTTCACTACGAGATTACTCCACATTACAACCAAAAGTTTAGTTTATTTAACCAACAACATTTGGGCCTCCTTTAAACGCATATAGCCTAATGACAACGATATAATTGCAAAACGTTTCAGAAAAAAATACATAGGATTTTATCACAGACAACTATAGCAACAATCAGCATAGGGCAGAATTAACGTTATATATGTAATGTTATTTACAAACAAATATGATATTGTTATTTACAAACCAATATGACAGTAAACTCTTTGCAGACAAGTGGGCGTGAGTCCAATGTCTAATTATTCGGGTCTACACTAAAGTGATAATAGCTGTAACACAAAAAATTTAATAATACGGCTTTGTCAGCAAACAATTTAGAAATAATATATTTTGATTAATCAAACATAATTGACCTTTAAGTCAAAGATTATTTAAATAATTTTGCTTTCTTGCCATTTGATAAAGGCTGCGTGGACAAGATCAATAGAGTCCTGTGAATTGTTGCCTTTAAAAAACTTCTTGTAAAACACTTGGATTTCATATTCCTGTTAAAACATTACAATAAGTTGAAGAAAACAATACATTTTGTTCGTAAAACTTATTCATACGGACCTCAAACACACTGGGAAGCATTTCTGAAACTTTTTTTTTATCCACTGAAACCGCTTTGTCCGGATTCTTTTTACTGTAGAATTTGAATTTTTCGCACGGATTGTCACGTTTCATCCCATAGTCAAATTTGGCCAACTTAATAATAAACAAAAAGTTGCTTGTACAATTAAATACAAACGATTATAAATGGAATGAACTAATTGAACTCTTACATGAACAGCAACGCTTTCACTTTCAGCCTTTCTTGTGTCTTCTGGTAAGTTATTGAGAATTTTCTTTCGGATTTTGTTCTCGATTTCATCACCATACTGAGTTTAAACAGAAGATGCTAAAATAAACTAAGATGAATATATTTATACTGGGATCAGCCCTTAAGCGTCCATGCAGACCAGCGCTAGATTTTTCTAGCCGGTGCCTTGCCACATAAGAAATTAAGAATGACTTGATCGGTATTACGCCTTCATTAGGCATGTCGTGCTAAAACAAACTAAAAAAACGTTTTGGTGCTTTGGATTGTCATTTCAATGGTTTATTTAAACAGATCTGAAATTTATATTTACAGCCGTATTTTTGTATACCTTATCTTTTTCTTTGATTGTTAACATCTCTGATCCCACAAAACGATAAAACTTGCGCTCCTTAATTCTTCGCAAAAGGGTTTTAGAATTTTCCAAGTCGGTCTGCATAATGCGGTCAATGATCTGCACAAGATTTATTTGTCACTATCAAATTTCATTATTTGTCTGTGGGATACCAGTGAAACTGCCCGAAATAAAAAATGTAATAGTTTTTGTTGTCAACAAAGCTGAAATTCAAGCTCTGCATATATGTACATAAGTTTATCAGTATAACTTATATATTTAAGTTCACACAATGAGAACAATGTAAAGTCCACTTACATTGTCATCAAATTCTGTGTATACTTCCATGTAATTCATCACCTCCGACATTTTGTGTCCCCCGAAACGAAATCCGTTCTTTTCAGCGGAGATAAAAGCATCGCAAATCCTGTAAATGTCCAAAACAGTTTACTCTGGCTGTGTAGGAACTATATACAATCGTGTGCTATGCAGTTCCAAAAAAGGTGTTTTGGGGAGATAAGAAAAGTCTTAGACTAACTGATTGCTGTTGATGGGCTGTTGTGACATCGAAAACCTATATTTTATAAATTATGGGGTAAAGTTTACTCAATGCATTTTAATTTTTATTACGAGGATGTATGTGAACTCGACAACTAGAAAATATTCTTTATCTGTCTTTGCCACTACAGAGTGTTAAACTTACATTAAGTCAACAGCAACACTAATTCGGTGTTGGTATGCTCGTTTGTGCAGCGCTGCTCTTGTATGAAACATCTCGTACAAGTTCTTGCATTCCTTGCACAAATAACAAGCATATATTAGGCCGATCATCCCAGGTTTGTGGCAATCAACTTTACCTTTTCATGTGCACAAATAATTTTATCACCATCTACTTCTATTACTCTGCACAACCTCATAAACCTGTCATGATCAAAGCTGTTTCGAATGCCCAGCTGGTGGCAGTCGCGAGCAAAGTAGTCCCACTTGTCAACATCAACCTTATTTCGTTCATTTGATATGATCTATATTTAAACAACACAACAACAATGTACTTCTAACCATTTTGGCTCCAATATTTTAATTATGTTAATTTATTCTTGTACGTTGGTTTAAGAGCATTAATTATTTTGATTATGTGCAAGATTCCATTTTTATCCTCGGTGGGCGGGCAACGCCTGAATGCGTAATTATGCTTACATAGGGTACGCCGTCGAGCTGCCTGTTTTTATTGCAAGTCCGTTGAATCATTTTGACTTTTTTCGGTTTAAGGCAATTGGTGAATTCAATTTAGTTCAACCCATCGGCAATCACAGAGTTGGAGCAATGCTGCTTAAGTTTCTTGCTCAAGGCGGTTGCGCTAACCACTCGGCCATCAAATAACAGTAAGAAATCGAATAACAACTGGATTAAAACTGTTGCCACGTAGGCAGAAGTAAATAAGTTTCCGGAATTGTTATTTTCTGTATGATCACGAGGCACCCTGGTTTAAAAAATCACTGATGTAACGCATGATTATATGCTCACCTCATACAAAAACGGTTTGTCCTTCACCAAGCTTTGGTCTTCTTGGCGGGCGTTTTCCTTAAAAAAGTATTTGCCTAATCTATTATTCTAACTTTGTTTCAATTTTATCACAAACCCAACTCAGAACTTTTGTACTTACCTTTGGTGGTTTTATCATCAGTTTAATCATTTTCACCATTGTGTCATGAAGTTCAGCATCTATTGAAAGTTGGATATTATGGGTTGTCAGAATGTAATCAAACATATCGCAGGAACCTTGCTCGTGCTAAAATCAATAACGGAATAACAATTAGCACATTTTCAAACTTCTACTCAATACTTTCGAATTCAACCTCCGAAACTATTTTGTAATAAACTTATATGCATGGCTTTGATAAAAAGAAAACGCAAGTTCATACTTTCCACTTTCGATTTTTTCCACCTACGGCCGAGACAACCATTTGGTCAAACATGTGTGAAAATGGTCCATGGCCTGCAAAAATGTGGAAATACATAAAAAGACACTGGCGGCCTTAAGATTTCGCTGTCGGTTACCAAACAAAAGTATATTTGTGAGTCATAAATTATTAGGAAACAAAAAGATAGGAATGTTTGTGGACTTGTTATAAATTGTGGTTTGCGTATTTGTACAAGAGGTACAAGAAGAACTTTCAGCACACATTGCGACATTAAGTTATGATATTTGTCAATGATTGATTAGATAAAGTTTAGCTGCTAAACAATTATTTTATTTTTGTTCCAAACAATGGTAACGGGAAATTAGAAATGGACAAATGTGTTTTACACGAATACACTTTGTGCGGAGTGTTGTAAGATTTTCTTGCATAATCAGAACTTCACCTAGATCGTGACAGAGTCCAGCAATTTCCACACAAAGAACATCATCTTCAGAGATGTCCAACTCGGGTTGGTTAGATTGAAGCGTTCGAATAAATTTTCCAGCTAAGTGGGCTGTTCTGTTGTTTGAATACGCAAGAAATTATCAGTTAATTACAAAAGTATTAAAAAGGCATCGCTTACCCCAAACTGTGCTCAAATCTGTTATGCGACGCACGGGGTAGACATGGTAAACTGTTCCAAGTTGTTTGATGTTTCTTAGACGTTGAAATTGTGGAGTATCGATGACTTCCACCAGCTTTGGAGGAAACATCATCGTGCCATGAACAGGATCGTTGAAAATCTTCATCTATTTTGCAAGAAGGGTATTTTAAAAGATCCTTTTAAACATTTACTAGTTAGCATCGTACTAAAACCGACAAAATGATCAACTTTCACCTCCGTGTTTTCGTTTAATGCAGCAGTTTTTTGAATGATAAAAACTTCTGACAACGTTAACATAATTTTTTTTTAAAATGAGGCAAATCTTATGCAATAACGATCATATCCCAAAAATCACTTACTTCAATCGACATCTTGAACCTTTGTCAATCTTGCTCAAACACTTACTTGCAGCGAAACCCAATCAAGGTCACGGAAACCTACCTATGTATTGTATCTATTTTATTTTGTATGCGAATAAAACGGTTTCGTAAATAATCAACCAATATGTAAGCAGACTGTTGCGCACAATACATCTAATGTAAATATTGAGTCAAGTGTCGTAATTGAACCATCTGTTACGTTGTAATTTAAAGAGCATTGCAAACTAAGTAAGCAAGCAATTTCAAAACACAGTTCTGATTAGCAGACAGTGCACACTGTTTCAAACTATAAGGTCTCGTCAGTTTCCTTTATGGTTTATGTCGAGCTGTGACATCGCACTAAATTAGTGAGGCATTGCTTTTCAGGCTGTTACCCCCAACAAACTGAACGGCGTTAAATAGCTACACTAGCCAAGACCGCCAATGTTTTGTCACTGTATGCACTGATGAGACCTCGTAGGTCGAAACAGAGTACACTGTTTGTAGCTTATTTATCATTTATTGGCTTAATGGTTTTACATTTCTAATTATTTATGCAATCTTGATATAAATCTATCGTGACATGTATACTTTTACTTTCATTTTGTAAAACATTTTGTCATACTAGAATGAGAATAAAACTTCAACATAAGCATATGTTCTATAACTGTTCACCTCATAACAAAAAGATAGCCTATGACAGTTACCGAAGCCTATACTTTTGTCCCTAAATTTCAAGTCACAACAAAATGTTGCAGAAAAGCTGCACAGTGGACCTAATCAACTAACTGTCTAAGTCGCAAGTGATCTAAGATTTTTTTACTTCGACATGATCCTGTTTAAAGCTGATATGCGGCCAAGTGCATCTGGTTCCTACGCAGGGTCCCTCTAAACATCTGATCGCTATTGTTGCCGTTATTCAAACAACCGTTACATTGTAAATGAGTAGCTAAAAATATTTAACGTTGCCTAAATAATTTTTTGTTGCTTGGAAACCATGTGAAAAGGTGTTGCACAGAGATAAATATTCATGTGGACATTAGATTTTATTGGTATATATGGTACTACCAAAATAACAACCCTTTTTAAACCGTGCGATGGAAAAACAGGAGCACAAGAAAATAGCGTTCAGTTGCAAAAGCTGTGCTGAAGCAGGTTTTGCGTTGAGAGGATCTTTTGCGCCATTTTAAACACTATATAACACACCGCCAAATTAGAAGCCAGTTTTGCGTTATGGACGTAACCTGGGACCTGTTTTATGAGAAAATTTATAGTGTTTGCACACCGTTATAACATACTTAATGTTTAAGTTGAACTGCGTCTAAATCTAAATCTGACTTCTGTATTAGGTCCCTAATGTATATGTTGGGTCTGGAGCAGAAAAGGATTAATTTTTTAGTATCCCATTCACTGTTACTGAAAGTAGTGTTGGAAGCAGAAGACGTTTTTAAGGGTGTATAAAAAATTGTTCAGGGCGGCAAAAATGTTTGACTTTATACAAATGGATTTAACACCTCAAAAACAAATTGAGTTATGGGACCAAACATGTGCAATTACAGAATTTACCTGGTAAAGCCTGAAAGCAAAGAATTATGTGCAACTGTAATAATAGTTTTAGCTGAAAGGTAAATCGCTCTCCTAAACATTTGTAAGGCCACCATTCACATTGTTGCTCTTTGTGTTCCCCGTTTATTTCGCGTTGTTGCACACAATGAACCCACAATCAATAAAGCGTGTTTGCCTTTAATGGCCATTGTACGTGATGTATGCGATACCTCGACCTTTAAAATACTGTTCTGAGCTAACGCCA